>JAQMYI010000004.1:2395458-2407998 GCA_030014275.1 Clariallabes melas | reverse complement strand
GGGAATCGAGCCTGGCCGGGAATCGAACCCAGACCCTGGAGGTGCAAGGCGACAGTGCTAACCACTACACCACCGTGAGCAGGTTATTGAAGCCTAAAAATAAAACCTAGCAAACCTGGAACGAGGCATAACTGCTGGCTCGACATGACAAAGAATCTTCCTGACCCCTAAATATCACCGCTTCCTGTCTGAAGTCGTTCAGAACTCCTACGAGCACCGAGCTGGAGAACTGGAACGAGTCCGGACTAGACTGAAGTAAACGATCCCATGGCAGGCGCCAATCGCTGGCAACGAACGTGAAATGCTGAGTAACGTTCAGGCAGCTCGATCTGCCCTTAGGCTCCTGCTAGTGCCAAAACAAACCAGAGGAAGAAGAAGAAAAAGAAAGAAATAGATCTTTTCATCCACAAATGCCTGATTCACGCAGACAAGCCTACAGCAGGGCAGGTTCACCCAAGACTACATTCCTCAGGAACCTGCATTCCATCAGTCTCACCTGCAGCGACACAGGGAGCGCGCACCTTGTACTGGCCAAGCGCGGTACACACAACACCAGCAGACTTCAGGTGAGAGAGAGAGAGAGCACTTCGACACGGCCTTGCATGCAGAGTGGCCTTCCTACTACAGGACCACGCCTGCAGCCTTTCAGCCGCACATCTGATCAGGAAAACCCATGTGGATCTAATTTATTGTTGTCACCGCTAAATGAGGACACAGCCATAGAAAATATGGGCATTGTTGAATATTTCAATATGACTGAACATTTTATTCGCAGAAATTTGATATATTTTAAGGAAAAATATGAAGCTTTTCAAGTTCCTACAAATTTTTTTTTTATGAAGCGTACTTTGCTTATGAAATTACAGGTGACAAATATCCATCTGACGCACTCCGATGTCACTTCCGTGTCTTCCATGTGCTTACAGGAAGCCATTTTCTGAAAACAGCTACACTGCTGTGAGACTGATAGTTTTGCTGACCAAGCTGATTTACAGTCGATTGTGTCGTTGTATTTAATCAGTATGTCTGTACGAGCAGCATCACCTGGAAGTGAAGTGGAAGTGAATAGTTGTTGTTTTTTTCTCTCTCTCTATTTTTCAAATAAATCTTGAGTTCAAGGATTTCTCGGACTGGAAAAAAAAAGTGAAAGCTTAGATGGCTATAACAGGCCGTCTCAGTAACTCTGATTACAGGATTATTTGCAACAAAAGGCATTAGCCACATTCTGACTGCAGCTTAGAGGATCTCAGTGGCAGCTGGAGAGCTACAGGACACCGAGTCAAACACTTCATCATCATCATCATCAAATACCACATACACACACACATATATATATATATATATATACATTACAACATACATTATATTAAATATATTAGAGAGATTTCACCATGTGCATGCCTACGCTTGGTGTTTTGCAGCTACGTGGAAACCTAATGCAATTTTCTGCAATAACAGACAAAAAAAGGCGAGCGATGGCGCTGAGGAAATTGTGTAGTGTGGCACGGTCCTGTCCTGTCTCTATCCAGAGTGCTGAAACACACTCAGCTCTGACACTCAGAGGCTCTGCCTGCTCCAAACCCAGTTTAAAAAAAAAAACAGCTTTAAAAAAATATCTATTTATAATAAATAATAATAAATATCCACCTTCGCTGTTTAATTTGGTTCCTCTACCGGAATCGCTTAAATCGTTATCCCCTCTCCGCTCTGATTGAACAAGGATCTGTGCACTCTTTAGGCATTCATAAAAAGCGAGGCCCTTTTGCGCTGAATAAACGTATTGACACGCACGAACAAAAGAGCCACCCGTTCCTCCTCGCACGCGCAGGCCGCGGCAGCGCTATGAATATTAATGTAAACACTAGCGCTTTGTGCTGCGGGCCTCTCCGGGAACAATGAGCACCACAAGTTTACATTTTTCAAAATCATTTTCCCAGAACAACAGCCTCAAACACAGACACAGGGACATTATGAGAATTATTAGCAGAGAAGAAGACTTGGTGTGTAACGTTATCGGGCCTAACCAGGCTCCTGAGGGCTGATCGACATGATGAGTGTCTTTTATGAGACCCGTCCCTGTGACTGTGTTCACATCGGCTTCCGGATCTCGACAGCTCTATAATAAGCTCCTTCTCACTGAGCTCCATCCTGCCAGCGTGTTGTGCTGGGTTTCGCTTACTACGTCCTTGTCCTTGAATTGTGGAAGAGAAGGTTATCTGACTCGACGCTTTTTATTTGCTTGGCACTGCGGTATAGAGAGCTTCCTGTGGGCTCGAGAGCTCTGGTTTCATCAAAAACACCTTTAATTATGATTCCTCTGGACAGGCTAAACCACTCGGTGAGGAATTTTTCAATGGCTGGATATGGAAAGCGTTTAAATCAGGTACACGGAGCGAGTGTGTTTCTATAAACACATAAGCATTCTTTGTTTATTAACGTCCATTATCAGACTACAGACCAGAGACCCTAACCAGGACTGTCGCCGGGGTGGCCGAGGCCCACCCTTTCACCATAGACACCTCCAGACACCAGGGCACGTGTTGTTACCCTTTAAATCTTAAGTAAACCAGAAATTCATGGACATTTGTAAAAAAAAAAAAAAAGTATAATTATTTTCCAGGCCTGGACAGAAAGGCTGATTAATGATTGTAAATTAGGCTAATTTTATTTTGGCTACGCCTCGCCTCAGTGTGTTTCTCTCTGTTAAATACAGTGAAGTTTCGACGCTGCTTTGGGTGAAGCTGGAACACTGAATAAGATCACACCGAGCATGCATCATGTATGAGATCAGATCATGTATCCGCTCAGTCAGGACTGAGATTTGTGCGGTGATGTCGGCTTCGAGTGAAGAAGCCACGCCCAAAATGCTAGCGTTCGGGGCCTGTGCGTATTGCACACATTTCTCATTCAGCTCAGCCAACAACAAAACCCTTAATGCTGTAGAATTCTGTAGGCCTGCGTCTCTCGCCGCGTGCTCCTGGATATCGATCTTGCTAAAAGCCCTTTAGGAATTTCGAAAACGTCCAATTCAATCCGAGGCGACGGATGCGTAAAACGCCCCTCCTTTCCTCCGAGTGACTCGACCCTTTCCTTTCGCACCCCTGTCCCTCTCCCCCTGTCTCTTTCTCTCTTGATGTCTCATCATCAGATTTCTGGTAAACGAATGCAGACAATTTGTGTTGCGTCTCAGAGACGTCCTGGTCTCGCTCAGAGACACGCAGTAAGTGTGCGGCCTCGCAGCCTCCCAACGCCCTTCTGCCTCCTCAGCACATCTCTCTCTCTTTCTCCGCTCCTGCGGAATGGCCACTGAGCCGTGTCGTCTGCGGGATCGAATGTCTTTGGCACGGAAAAAGGCTTAGCCATGAAGGAATTTCAAGTGTTTAGGAGCTAGCTGTAATCTGTCAGGGCGAAATAAATCGCGGGATGCAATGCTTCGTAGGAAACGTCGAGAGCGCGAGATGTAGCGTTGCGCATCCATGGATCACGTTTCTAAAACCCAGCGCTGCTCGTTAATCTTGTTTACACAATCCGCTTTAAGGGAATGTCAGCAAGCAAACGCCACGCTTTTCTCTCTCTCTCTCTCTCTCTCTCTCTCTCTCTCAATATTACATTAACATGCAAAAGCTGCCTATAAACAAGATTAATCCAAGTGTGATGTCAATTTAAAGCTATAATATTCTGAGAGAATGTTCTTCATTTAGCTTGATTTGTGCCCTGAGGATGCTCAAATTATTTTAGGTAAAAATAGCTGGATAGTAATAGAACAAAAATATATAATAATAATAATAATAAAATGTATACGTACAGTAACCATTCTTGTACAAAGTGGATAGTGATGTAGCTCCTTCGATGTGCAGGTCGTCTTCAGGCTCGCTGGAGGGGTTTCTCTCTCTCTCTCTATCTATCTCTGTGTTTTTTTTTCTTTTTCTTTTTCTTTTAAACGTATGGCTTGGATAAACACGTCGATTTCCCAAACAAAAAGAAAAAAAAAGAAAAAGGAAAAAAGAAGCTGGTCTTCAGGGATTCTCAGCCCGTGTGATTGTAGGTGTCCTCAAGCAGAGTGAAAATGAGGAGAAAGGGATTTTCTTCAGGATGATGATGAGGATGAGAGAGAGAGAGATTTCTCCCTGTGCGGCGTGGGCGATGGTTCGGAAATAAAAAAAAAAAAAAAAGAGAGAAGAGAAGCAGTGATCCCCAGTAGGGTGTGTCCAGAGGAGGGTGTTCTGGTTCTGTTGTCGTGTGTGTGCGTATATGTGTGTGTGTGTGCGCGCGCACGCTTAGTGTGTATGTGTATTTCCCGGCTCTTCACAGTCTCCTTCTGTGCCTCTGCTGCAATGTTCTTCTTTTATGTGTCCTTCTGCCAGTCAGAGGCGACCGCTGATTGGCTAATTGGGTAGGGAGGGCACTACACGGCAGCCATTGCAATGCGTCGCTCTCCTATTATCCCCTTCAGGAGAGATCACCAGGAGCCCCCCCCCCTCCCCTCCACCTCCCTCCTCCCACCCCTTCATCTCTTCACTCCTTCTCTTTGCCCTCCCTTTTCTTCCTGCTCCCCCTCCTACTCCACACACATGCAGAGATGGGTGAATAGAGCTCCACCTGCACCATCAGAACAGATGGGTGCAGAAAAGCATGGAGAAGCCATGTCTTTCTCTCTCTCTTATCCTCTTCCTCCTTCTCTTATTCTTATTTCATTATTTGTTTGTTTTCCTCGGTCACTACCCAACACCTTCGTATCCGTAACCCTCACCTCACCTCGTGTCCTTGGGTTTTTGGAAACATGTTTCTAATAAGAAAAGAGGTTATTTATTTGATTTATTTTGTGTTTTCTGTAGTGATGGAGTGATGGAGCTGCTCGTTCCCGGACTGCTAGGAGGAGATGAACAGTTACAGTAGACGAGGTTCCATGGAGTAAAATCTAGTTTGATTTAAATCAAAACTATCACACAACCTCTGTGCTGGAAAACTGTTGAGTAACAGTCTGCTGCTCACACGGACAAAAATCAATCAGTGGATAAGAGGTTTTTTTTTTATGTACAGCATATATACACAAAAAGCTCATCATCCGGGTGACGTTACGTGATGATGCTCTGTGATGAGAACGAAAGCAGTTCTTTACATGTGACTCATCACTGAAGTTGAGGTTTCTTCTCACTGAAGATACCATGGTGTGTCCTTTTGTGAGAGAAATCATTTTTCAGTCTAACATTAAATTACACTGAACCAGTAAGGACTCGACTTCAACATCTCGCCTGGCTGAGTCTCGACCTGAGCAACTGATCAACCCCAGATCATAACACTGTGGACACTTTGCATGATGGGAGCATCGCTTCATGCGCTTCCCTTCTTACCCTGACACGCCCATCACTCTGGAATAGACTCAATCTGGACTCAACAGGTCACATGACCTTTTTATATCGCTCCAAAATCTAATTCAGCTATTTTAAATTTTAGTCTTAGTCCTGGGATAAATGTCCCTGTTAGTTTTTAGTCAATATTATCCTATTTTTGTTTATTCACGTATTAGTGAACTAAACGTCTGGACATTTTAGTCTAGTACATTTTTAGAGGAATCCAGAGGAACCTTCAAGTATTTTAATCTATTTTTAGTCAATGAAATATTGATATTTTTTTTAACTACAAAACTACAAAACAGTAGTTTCACTACTCCTGAAACACTGCTGCTCGCGGCATTATGAATGAACACGACGAAAATTATGTTGACGAAAGATAAAGACAGATGTTTTATTAGTTTTTATTTAACCACATTTTAGTCTCGTAATTTTTTCGTCAACAATATTGTCCACTGATATCCGTGACGTCTCGCCATCGTCTCGTCTTAGTCACATTTTAATAGCTTTGATCTTGCAACGTTTCCGAACGGCTTGTCCGGGAGGCGTGAAAGGTTTCTAACATTTATTTGAATGACCTCGATTATGGAGGACCGAGAGTAGAAGTTGTGAGACTAGAAGTTGCCTGAATCTGGACCTCAGTGTGGAGAGACCAGGGCGCGGTCTTACCCAGCTGTCTGCTGTATTCCCTGCTGTAATAAAACAAAAGCTCCTGCTCAGGGAGAATCTCTCTGGACGTACAGAAGAACAGCTTCCCGTTATCTATATACGCCACCAGATTCTGCTCCTCCGTCGTCCTGCAAAACAAACAAATACAAACAGACAAACAAATAAACAAACAAAACCCCAGGGTGATTATCTGAAAGGCGTCTGTGAATGACATTAACGCATTAAGACTGGGAATCATGGTACCTCGCTTTCCTGACAAACATCATCCAGTTACATTCGTGTTCATCAGTCGTCACGATACAGAACTCCAAGATGTCGTTGTGGAACATCTGAAAAATCCAGAACACATTTTTTTGTTTCTAGAAAGAGTTTTCAAACCTAATGCATATTTAAAAAAAAAAAAAAAAAAAAAAGCTGACCTTCCAGAGTTGAGGCGTGTCTTTACCAGTCCAGTCGGAGAGCTCTACGCTGCTGCAGTGCTGTCCAACCATCGGGCCGAAGCAGGTCCTGCTGGGAATCGTGTCCCGGGCAAACACACCTGAGGAGGTAAAGCCGTATCTGTGACATCTTTGAGACAAAGGATTTTACATTTCCTTGGAATACGTACATATGATATTTGACACGATTCTTAATTCTACTTTCTAAGGGGCGTTCAAGTCAAACCGGGACTTGTGATGCAATGTGTGATGAATAAAACCATAAACGTGATTGACATTTACAGAAGACGGTGATGAGAGTCTGAGCCGCAGTAAAATAAATGCATTAGTGTAGCAGGGGATTATATAGAGAAACAAACTCCCATAACTGTGTTCTGTTTTTCTGCACAATCAAAAGTCCCGCTTTGACTCGAACGGCCCCTGGTAAAAAACATGAAACCATGCGGCACAATGTTTTTGTAACAATGTTTGTTAACAGGACAAAGTGTCTTCACTGACCGTTGGGCTCGTCGGCTACAGACACGCGCAGGCAGACTGGGCGGGGCAGAGAGAGGCGGGCTCTGCTCTGAATGGGCGTGTCTGGGATGAAGGTGACGGGTCCGTGTTCAGGACAGTCAGAGCCGTACGAGCGCTCACATAACGTGCACCCTAAACACACGTTTTAGCAGAGACTGTATTAAAAGATATTAAAGCTGCTATTAACTTTAATTACGTTCTAACAGGATCAAAGTAAAAGCGGAACAGGCAAAAAGGATGTGAAAGAGGAAATACAGCAAGAAAGAAATGCAATCCACATCTTTTATTTTACATTGATTAAACGTACAAATGGTGAAGGCGGCGTTCATGCTCTCCTTGCTCGCGGTGACGTTCTCCAGCTGCAGCGTGGCGTTCACCAGGACCAGACTGTTATCCGGGCCGAGAGACACCTCGGCGGTGATCGGGGACACGTTGACGGGCTCCAGTCCCATCCCTGAGCTGTGCAGCGAGACGGGTTCCAGGTGCGTCTGCGCTGCCATGGCGCCGGTGAGCACCACGTTGACCACGCCCGAGCCGAGCTCCCCGTTAGAGTGTAGAGCTTCACCCAGAGATCCTGGAGCTCCGGGTCCTGAGCCGCTCCCTACACGTCCGCTCATGTGTTCCTGCTCCATCACCACGGGCAGCTCGAGCCCGGGGCCGTGCAGAGTCATGACGCCTCCCTCCAGGCTCTCGTGGGGCTGATTCCTGCCTCCGAGGGGCTGCTGCGCGTCTGCGGTCACGACCACTCCGTCCATGGAGGCCAGCTCCTCTCCCATCCCGTCAGGAGACATGGGGCTGTTCACGCGGGACTCCATCGCCAGCCCCGTGGCGTCCAGCTGCACCTCGTGAGCGCCGCCCTGGTGGAGATCGGCCTGCCGGGAGTCTATGGACACCAGGCCTTGTTCTAAATGTCCGCCGGCGCCGCTGTAGGGGTCGAGGGATGAAGGGTTGCTGCTGGGCACGGACAGGGTGGCGTCCATGCTAAGGCTGCTGGGGTGGATGTACTGCGGCGGGGGGCGGTCGGCCAAATACGACAAAATACCTACAGGGGCAAAAAACAAAAAGACGCAGATAGACGTCGATTCTGTTTATTTTATACTTGTTAATCTTAGTCATGTGACATACTGTAGGGGTCAGAGTGCTTCATTCTGTTAGTTTGGAAAGTATTGGCACCCTTAGGGAAATTCCAAATCCACCCTTTTGTGTTTTATTTCTTATTAAAATGTCGTCTGTGTGTGTGTGTGTTTTTGTTGTTTTTCAGAAAGATAATCATTTGCCTAGACAAAAATATTCCTTATAATGTATTTATCTCATTTAAAGACAAAAATATATTTAAGTTACATGAACAAAAAAAAGTTAATTACGAATGCCATCAGCTGAAAAAAAAAAAATAAGACCAAAAACAGAAAAACACGAAGTAGCCGTTACCATGGTGATAAAAGCGCTCAGTTTTATTTGCATTCTGTTAAAAATAAAAATTTTATTTAGCGTATCAGTAATGAAATAAGTTAAAAAAAAAGCTTGAACTAAGAAGGGTGAGAATATAAAATCAACAGAATAATAAAAAAAAAATAATAATATTTCAGTTTTTAACGTAACTAACCATTCAAAGCAGCTGACTTGATAAAAAAAATCATTCCCTTTAAAATCACTGGGGAAAAAAATCACTGTGTCTATTTTATTCAGATTTTTATTTTTATAAATTTTCACATCATTACATAATTTTTAAAAATATTTTCTTTAGCTTTAGTACTAAAATATCGCACAGCTCTTTTTTTAAAACACAATAATGTTTTGCATTTAACTAATTTCATGACATATATCATATATCATACAAAAGTATGATGATGATAATAATAATAATAATAATAATAATAATATTATAATACAGTGTGTCTGTGGTTGTTACCTGGAAGGATGTGTCTGAAATAGCTGCTCTCCAGGTGAGGGTACGGTGGAGGAGGCAGGGTGTAGTTCCTCTCTGGAAGGCCACACATGACCCCTCGGTCTGCCAATGGCCCCATGGGTAACATCAGGGACAGCGCTGAGGGGAGGGGCCCGAGAGACGGCCCGAGGCTGGGGATTGCGACCGGCATCCCTGTAAAGAACAGCAGAGAGAGATATCGAACATATACATCAAACAATATTTATCACCTCTTTACATAACTTTATACAGAACAAATCGACTCACTGGTTACGACATTATGGTCCATTATACTGTATGATGTATGTTTAATCAGGAATAAAACTCTCATGGTAATACGATAGTCGTGATGACGCGAGCGCTCTGACCTGGAGTGGTGATGGGGTTGTGGCCGTGAGTGGGCGAGGTAGGAAGGCCCAGGTGACTGGCACTGACGGAGGGCACGCTGAGCTGGTCCATGCCAACCGGACTGAGGTTCATGTCGTTCATTCTGAGCAGAAAACGAGAATGACGTAAATCAAACTCATCAGACACGAAAAGTCTAGAACACGTTAAAGAAAAACTTCAAGAAGAACGATCCAGAAGAGAATACAGACAGATAGACAGACAGATATATCGCCTTGCATGCGTTAATATTTCACTGGACCGCCTTCTGCTTGGATTATGGCCGTGGCATTGTTTTAATAAGCTCATTCAATGTCACAGCATTTATTCCTATCCAGAGTCACATTCATTTCTCTCCAAGATCTTTGGGTTGTATTGATGTTGGGAGAGTCAGACGTCTGTGTAAAGTCTTCTCCAGCACATCCCAAAGACTCTCAATGGAGTTAAGGTCTGGACCCTGTGGTGTCCAATCCATGTGTGAAAATGATGTCTCGTGCTTCCTGAACCTCTCTTTCACAATTTGAGGCTGATGATTTGGTCCTGGAATCGTCATCTTGGAATATGTCCCGTGCCATCAGGGAAGAAACAATCCATTGGTGATTCAGTACATTCAGGTCATCAGCGGACTTCATTTTATTGCCACATAATGTTACTGAGTCTAGACCTGAGCGACTGAAGCAACCCCAGATCATAACACTGTCTCCAGAGGAATATCATCCTCCTGTCTTCTTACCCTAACACACCCATCACTTTGAAACAGGGTAAATCTGTACTCATCAGACAACATGACCTTTTCCAATGCTCCAAAGTCATTGGAAGAGTCATTCAAGAGAATACTCATCCATAGATAGATCGATAGATAAATAGATAGATTTTGTGCATTATGGTGGAGCTTTGCTTTGAGATTATTCTTTACTTGTACAACTGAGTTCTGTAAGGATATATAAAGTTGTAGATCTATGGGGTGGCAAAAGGGGGTGCAGGAGCACACTAATGAGTGGCAAAGCTTATTTTAAACACAGACATGCTTTAAGCTCAGCTTAGAGTCCATGGATCAACCCATGTGGCATCATGCAGACACACTGATCATGATCATCAATCAGGAATAAGAGCTTACATCAACACTTTAAACATTTCTAATCAGCACATACAATCAGTTTCAGTGTAACAGCACTACTCACCTAAAGGCTTTGATCTCACTCACAGGTTTATTGTTGTTTACAGCTACATTGTTGCCACTAAAAAAATATTTCCTTCATTCAATAACTTTAATTCATCATTGTATTACAGTAAGGTATCCAAACATGAATGTACAGGAAGAATGCACTCAGGCTCTACAGCTTGTCTTAAACTTAACACTGCACAATACAATTAAATCAATACGCTTAAATTTACAATCAGATCTAAATTTTAGACTTTACTAATTTATTAATTTAAGAAAAAAAAAATAATAATGAGAAGAAAACAATAACATAGCTAAACGATAAACGAGACTAGAGAAGGAGAGAAAGAGAAAGCGTTTATTTCAAAATAAAAGACTTTTACGATTTTGAACAGGAATTCATCGCTCAGAAAACAGGAAGTGGTTTTATTTTATAAACCGGATATTTATGCAGCCTACATACAGGAAGTGAACCGGAAGTGAAGGCGAATGCTAAGCTAGAAAACCTGCTGTGTAATCTTGCCTCGGCTTCAACCGAAGAGAAGCGCAATACAAGCAACAACAGCAATAATAAAATAGAAATTATACATACATAGAAATAACAACATGCCGGATTATTTAGGAACTGAGCAGCGTAAAGTCAAAGAGGAGGAAAAAGATGACGGGCCAATTCGAGGTATAATTTAATTGTTTTTAAAATGTATTTTTCTAGTTAGCGCTTTAGCTAAAATTGCTATCATACATAACTTATAAGCGCTTTGTAATAAAAAATCTACATTCTCTGAGAAAATAAAATATCAGTATATGATTATTACAAATAAAAGGAATGAATAATATTTATATAATAATTGTTGTCAGGTAACCGGAGTTAATCAGGACGTTAGCATACTCGGCTAATTGATCAAACCCAACATCTGCATTGGTTACTATTGGGTGCAAAAGTTAGTGCCCCCACACGTATGTGTATTAACTGTAGGCAATATTTACAAGACTGTCCATTTTATTACCTCATACTTATTAACAGTACAACACAAAATGAGGATGTGTTGCTAATTATCAAGTCAAGAATGTACACCTCCAAATAAGTTATTGAATAAGTCTGTTCTTGTTAATTAACCGGATTGTGGCTTATTAAAGTAAATCACAACCCTGAAATCCTTTGCACATCATTATAAATAAATGTGTGTTGTGTTTAATGAGTTTCTTTCATTATTATCTTTTTTTTGGTGATAAATTACTGGTTGTGTGCTGTAATGACATCACTTCAGTGTATAAATGGTTGTGAAGCTTTCTTTAAATCAAAATCTCAAAATTTCATATCTATAATACTGTATATGACTGTAAGTTACAAGAAAGTCTATTCGGACTGACTGAAATGTATTAATGTGAAAGATGAAACTGAGAGACAGCGGGAGAACTGGAAAGTCGCATTGTGATTATTTTACCACATGTTGTGATTTAAACTGTGATACCTAATAATTACAAAACATTTTGTATTCAAACATGGGCGAACAGCAAATAATGGCACACATCATTAAGATGTTGTTGTTAGTCTTTTGGCTGCTCCCATTGAGGAGTCGCCACAGCGGACCATCTGATCCACACACATGACTCGGCACGGGTTTTACCCACGATGCCCTTCCTCGCACAACCCTCACATTTTATCCGGCCTTGGAGGACCCACACTGCATCCAGTGGCTGGGGTTTGGGGCGTAGTGTGGGAATCAAACCCAGTACCCAGACATACAGTATGTGTGTTCCTGTAATAAATTGTAGGTTTTGCGATTAAACAGTTGTGCAGGTCCATTTTGTGATTCAGTTTTTATATGATTAACTGTGCAGCACAAATTTTAGAATTTATTATTATTATTATTAATTATTATTAATTTTTTTTTTTTTTTACAGTTTGTTGCATCATGTATACTAGGGGTGGGCGATATAACCAAAATCTTCTATTTTATATCACAATATAGCAATTTGTATCTGAAAATGCATAAATAAAAATTCAAACACAAAGAACCTGTTTTACATAATGTAATTTTATTTAAACTGGGAATTGCTGAGGTTTGCCGCATTTTTTTACTTTGGCCATATTCG
>JAQMYI010000004.1:2347743-2360995 GCA_030014275.1 Clariallabes melas | reverse complement strand
GAGATGCCGCTAATTTGAGTCTCACTTTTGCGCGGAAGTCTGGCTTTATTTAGCTACTTTCATGGAATACCCCCCTGGTTCTACTAATATTTAATAAGACAATATAACAATGAATATATGCACTCACAGTCATTTTTAATATATTCATGTTTATTTCTTTCTGTGTGTGTTTGTGTGTGTCTGTGTGTGTGTAGAAAGTGAAATGATGAGTCTTTGTACATAAAAAAGTTGTTATTATTATTATTATTATTATTATTAATAATAATAAATGAAAACAGTACAGAATAATTTTTTTACTACTGCTACTGGACAGACCACCGCGTATCTGCGGCGGCATCTACTGGTAAGCATAATAATATCAGGCTAAACAAAAATATTATTTTTCTGACTCTTCTGGTTCTGCTAAACTAATATAATAAGACAATATAGCAATTAATATATGCACTCACAGTCATTTATGATACATTCATGTTTATTCCTTTCTTTTTTGTCTTCTCCCTGGTCTTGCATCTTTATTTGTTTGTTTCTTTTTTCTTTCTTTTTTTGTTTAATCTTTTTTATGCAGTATTTTGCTTGTATTTTTATTTTTATAAACAGTTTTCTTTTATGGGACACTTGTCAAAATGTAAGCCTATACTACTATTACTACTACTACTACTAATAATAATAATGCGGCACTATGGTGCAGTGCTTAGCACTGTCGCCTCACACCTCCAGGTTTTCTTCCTAAATTGCCTGTAGTGCGTCAAGTTAAATTCATCCTTTATTTGTCAAATATACATTACTGCACAGTAAAATACTTTATTCTTCACATGTCCCAGCTTCTTGATAGCAGGCTGGGGTCAGAGCGCAGGGTCAGCCATGATAAGCGCCCTTGGAGCAGAGAGGGTTAAGGGTCTTGCTCAAGGGCCTGAAAACCTGGTGGAGACATGGAGGAACCACCAATTTATCTGTATTCCAATTAGTAATTCAGAGCCTTAGCACACTGAGCCACCACCTCTCCCAGCTTGTGTGTGTGTGTGTGTGTGTGTGTGTGTGTGTGTGTGTGTGTGTGTGTGTGTGTGTTTCTTTCCATTAAAAGATGTGAAAAAATATATATATAATTGTATTATATTATATAATAATATAATTTAATTAAACAAATACAAATATATAATTATATAATAATATTAATATGCAATTACTTTATATATTACACTTTACTAAAATTTACTGTACATACAGTATGAGCAAACAAAGTACAACCATATGTTGCATTGAAAGCAAATGTAAACATCTCAGTTCATCAAAAGATGAATCTTTTCAAGATTGCTAAATAAAATTTTTGTATGGGTGCCACTGTCATAAGTAACTCACAGAAGTGTTTCAGTTTCATCTTACATAAGAATTGCAAACTATCTGAGGTAGATTCATGTAACCATGTAGATAAATGTTCATGTGCAGAACTGGGATCGGGAATCAGTGTAGTGAAGCGTGATAGTGTTTTATTAAAACATGTACAGGTGTACTGTGTACTGGCTGTGCCCGGGACTTCGTTCATGTGCAATTTAATCTCACATTCATAACTGTGTATTAAAAAACTGTTGAATAATGGGATGAACTTAGGATTTTTTTCAAGGTTGATTTTTTATGATGAGGGCATTTACAGTACCATTTAAAATTCAAAGTAGCATAACTTCTCTTCATGTGGGCTGATTGCGATGAAACAAAGCCTATATGTTACCTCAAGCTTGGCCAAATATTAATGTGAAGACTCCATTAAAATTAATTCAGTAATTTTTACATGGTGCATGCACAAACAAACAAACAGACAGACAGACAAAACTTCCAAAAACCATCTTGATGTGTAACTCATTTTACGTCCCCACAAATTATTTTTTTGCAAATATCTTCAATGTACAGACATGGCAACTTTACAGTTTTATTATACTGTATGTACTGTATAGATCATATTTCAGATCCATACATAACTATACTTTTCTCATCACAAAACCTTAAACAATGATGTAAGGGATATTGTTACTGCAATTAACTAACATTCAGATTAGTTCATAGAAATTAGTTTTTTGAAATTTTGTGATTTTTTTGTGAAAAAAAATCATCCTGAAATGACATGAGGTTAAAACCTTGAGAGGAAGCAGACTGAAAAGTGAACACATGGTCTTTAGACTGACACTGGATAGTGCAGTTATAAATCACCACAGACTGAGTGCTACTTTTAGAAACACGCTGCCTAATGTCCTTATATGATCACAGCGTGGGTCCTCAGTTTCAAACACCACTATACAGTGTTTCATGCAGGTGACTCGCCAGTCTAAGCCTTGATTCTCTTCCATTTCATTTATTCAGTCTTACCGCTGGCTTTGTGTCTACTATACAAAAACATAAGTGCTAGAGAAAAGTTGCCTGTCCCGATGTTCCCATCAGAAGGACAAAAACAACATTGATTAGTAGAGAATCCTTGCTGAGTCTGACCCAGGTGGAAATGATTCTACTGCCCATATTTAACCCGAGTTACTGTGGTTGACCTCGCTCTATCTGCTCTGTGGTGTTTTTTAACACTTTCCTCTATTATATTTTAATCTTCTGAACAATTGGTGCAGTAGAAAGAAGTCCTTTTACTGTAAATAAATATCAAAGGTTGTAAACGTAAAAAAAAAAAAATGACTTTCACTCAAGTGTCTAGTAGACAGAATTAATCTGCCAGCCTGCAAGGCTCGGATTCATAACATCAATACTGTGATAGATTTAATGCCAAATCTTGGCAGCAAGACACAGCTGGATTGTCAACCTAGCAGAATGGCAGCAGTTGGTCATGTGACCGCAGCAGACACTCCACAGAGTCCTGTGAAGCCGAGCCATGAAGTTCTCAAAACATTAATTCTGCTTTACTAAGTGTAAATACCACATATGTCACTATGTGTACACAATACAAGGTATGATCAAACACAATAAAAAAAAAAAAATGGAGGCATTCGGTGTGAGCTAACAGTATGCGATGTGTTGTGTCTTACATCTGGTATAAAGGTCAAGCACTAATGTATGCTAAGCAAGGACCTCATGGATCAGCCAGACAGTGATATTCTCAAAGGTCTTCATCTCTTAAGTAGCTAGGGATTATGTGGATGGTGACAGGGATTGATAATAAATGCAAAATTCTGTAAGAGAGCATGGCTTTGTTCAAGGAGGTTAGAAGACGTCATTGTGTAACAAGACACGTGTGTCATGGAGAGTTCTGAAAGCAAAGTTAATTTCAGTAAAAACTGTCAAGGACACCCCTTCATCCAAAACAAAAGCCAAAGAAAAAGCACGACAGCTGAACGTTTTTAACTACAGAAAACCGCTTGTAATTGGCATAAGCCATGGAGGAAAAACCATGAGGTTAAAGTAGGATAGAACATCGACTGAAAATATGGGGTTAGCATTGCTGTCAGAAACATCAGCTAGGTCAGGGCTAGGAATAAAAGTGTAGGAGAGTCAAGCATGAGTCATGAGATTTTCCTCTATTTAAGTCAGAGAAATATTGAGAGATTGCACCATAATCAGGACTTCATGCACAACAGTAACTCATCCAGTCTAATATAGACATCACTAAGAAATGGAAAAAACATGCTCAGGGTCTCAGCCTTCAGCAGAAATAATGTATAATCAGCGTACTGTGCACAGGCTTCTTGACTCAGACTAGATAATAAACTGTCAACAATGGACCAGCAACAGCGTGTCTGCCAGTGCTTTACAGGTTTCAAGGATTGTGCAATATATCAGTTGTAAAAGAGTTGGGGGAATCTGGGAACCCCTGTGGCAGAACATTCCACTTCCTTTGATACAAAATAAAAACAGCCTCATTCTCTAATCTTATGCAATACAGTAGAATGTGAAAAACAGAACAAACAATACAAACAGAACAATCAGAAAATTAGTGATGGGATGTACTGTGCCGAAGCTTCGTAGCGTGTGTCAAGAAATTCAAGAACGATTTAGTGAAGTGCTTTTTGAGGCTTGTATTGTTTACGGCAACTGACGTCATGATTGACGTTTGAAGCCTTGCTGCGATTGACGGTTCAGGAAGTGGTTCGAATCTTGTCGCCATGTATTGACAGATATAAAGCCCAAGTACGTTTTTTTATTTTATTATTATGTTTTTTAGGTGCTCTGAATGTTATGTATATTTTCTTTAGTATTTTTTTGTGTTCCTTGTCCATACCTTTATATAGATATATAAAAGATATAAAGCCCAAGGAATCCTTCCACAATTCGTGGGTAGTTTTGATAATAAAAAAAAATTATAAAAAAATATTCCCCACAACTTGCTACCCACAACAACTAAGCACCTATAATGTCCTATTATTATTATTATTATTATTATTATTATTTCATCTTCTTAGTAACATTGCCCGAGTTGGAAAACATAACTGTCCCTCTTTCTCATATGACAGAAATAACGAAATATTAATGTAATGCAGGAGGGTCACTTTGGTATGTGTGCTACTGCCATGGAACATTGATCAAAATGTTACAGGCATGAAAATACAGTATATTCTATATATATATTATATTATATAATAACATCTGCTCATCTTACATTCTTTGACCAGTAGGGGGGTTTGTGTGCAAATGAAGCCTCAAGAAATGAACCCTTTTGTGAACCAATTGGCTGGAAGGCTTCCGAGCTTCATGAAGCTTCATCTTGCCATCATTACAGAAAATACTCATTTTGCTAACAGGGTGTCAGGAATAACCCCTAAAGGGCGCCTCACACCCATGGACTCTTTTAGTTTATGTAAACTTTGACTGGCAATCCATTTCCCAGGATGCACCTTGGTCACATGGGTTGAGTAAGCTCATCTGTGGCTCATTAGCTATGGATTATAAATAGACCTTGGGTTGGTGTTTAAGTTGTCTTGCATCTGTAATAATACTGTTTTGTTACCTGTGTTGTTTTGTTAGCGATGCATCCTGTCATTGTTTTGGGCCGCCTTAAGCTACAGCTTTATGTTTGTTTCCCTTATATTATGAAATTGCTTAACTTCTGCACTTATGACTTGCCTGCAATACCATCTATCGTGACACAGAGACTCTGTCCAGCTTCAACAGACTGTGGATTACCTGTCCAGAAATGGCAAAACTGAGGTAATGTGTTTATGGGCTGATGCCTTCTGATACTGATACTGGGCTGATGCAGTCTCATCATTAACAATATATCAAACTAATGCATTTTGAAACAATCCCAAATACCCACCTTCTTTCATTTGCCAGTGAAACATACCAAACACCATCTGGACGGCCAAAAGGTGTTTGCCATTTTTACAAAAATGCTTTTAAACTGTGTATCTAATGTCACGGCGTGCACCTGTGATAGGCATGCGCCTAAATCTGTTATCGTTTCTCGCTCACTCGATAATCAATGTTAATGGACCTCTGGCTGCATTATAAAAGCGAAGTTCGGAGTTTAGTCGGAGTTTAGTCCCAACTTTTTATTCGTACAGTTTAAACAACACATATTCCTAGCATTTACAGTATAATAATATAAAAAATCTTAACCATTTCACCTTGAGGGTGTGTACATTGGATATATGTTATTCTTAACATTTGTGCACAAAACAGAAGAATGAAACATGCCTGTGAAACTGTGCAGTATAGTAGATATCTACAGTGTTATGAATGATCTGTGGTTTATTTGGTGGCATCTCATAGTGTGAGTGATTTTATTAATTGTATTGCTGTACAAAGTTAGATGTGCGCTTTTTTTCTTGCTATATCCCACAGTCAGGCTGCAAGTGGGGAGACCTGAGCTAATGCGCACTCAGCCACCTCTATATCTTGTACTTCTGAGTGAGAGATCTTCTCAATCAGAACCCAGTTTTTCAATCACAAACTAAAATCAGCTTGCCAATGAGAATGAACTGACCCAAATGGTGACATGAATAATGTAACATGCAGAAAAGCTATAGAAAACCATTTGTGGAAATTGCCCTTTTCCTGTGCTCTGAGCCATCCCTGTGCAAAATATTATCCTGAGTGGCTGCACA
This sequence comes from Clariallabes melas, assembly GCA_030014275.1. Lineage (NCBI taxonomy): Eukaryota > Metazoa > Chordata > Actinopteri > Siluriformes > Clariidae > Clariallabes > Clariallabes melas. Next base: position 2,354,966 of record JAQMYI010000004.1, on the reverse strand, counting down.
TATCACTCATATCTAAACCCACCTTTGGGAGAAAATGGCATGGTTAGGGGGAACGATAAACCCCTCTTACCCTCTTAGAGTTTCTGATTGGCTGAAATTGTGGCACAAGTATAATGCTGCAACAACGTGAGCAAATTCAGCAAAATAATATTGAATACTATATGTGCATGAGAGAGGGTTTGGGTGATGTAGAGGCTCATTTGAACGTGTGTGTGCGGGCATGTTATTCCACAAGTTCTGACGCGTATCTTTCTTATTGCACTCGTTTACTCACGACTCCATGTCCATGAATTCTTTGTCTCTTCGTTTATTTTTAACATCAAAGGTTCAACACTTCTTACAGTTTTCTTTCTTACTGTATATATATAAACCTGCATCTTTCTCAGCCTCCCTTGTCTGACATTAAATAACTAATTATTGCTATTTACTGTGAAACAAATCACAGGCAACAAGCTAATAGGATGATAAGCCTCAGTATCACAAAGATAAATAAAATGAAATAAAAATTAATGAATAGTTAAGAAGCTTTGGTTAAATGAGCATTAGTGACAGCATTGTGTGCTGATTTGATGTATGACTGAAATGAAAGGCAAAATCTTTACATTGCTGTTGTTTGATAGCAGTTTTTTGATTGTTTGATAGCAGTGTTTACTGACTTTAGTGTGAGTCTTGTACAGATGGTGAGACCATGTTTATTTATCTGGCTGACATTTTAGCCAAAATACACACTATATTTTTCAACTGTTTTGATACACTGCCATCCATCCATCCGTCCATCCATCTACTTTATACTGTACCAATTATCTGGGACCAGGTCATGGGGGCAGCAGTCTGAGTAGATATGCCCAGCCTGCCCTCTTCCTTGCCATCTCCTCAAGCTCACACACAGGGATACCCAGGCAGTCCTAAGCCAGACAAGAGACATTATGTCTTGTTACCCCAGGGCCTATAATGTTACCCCCGGGCCTCCTCACTCTCAGACATTCCTGAAACACCTCTCTAGGTAGGTATTCGGGAGGCATCCTTATCGCATGCCTGAACCACCTCAGCTGGCTCTTTCCGATGTAGAGGATCTAATTTGAGCTCTGAACTTCAAAACGATACCAATACTAAACTGATGTCCTGAGCGGGACTCAAAATCAGTTTTCCATGACATACTCTTGGATGATAAGAAAATGCTGTTTGTGCCAGAAAATGTGCAGACAACTTGCACTACTAAAAAGAGCAACGTCCTGAAATATTAAATTGGAAATCAACCAAAAGGGCACAAAAACACTTTCTCAAAGACTGAGATCTGTTTTATGAAAGTGAATCTGATTCAGTTTGGATGCTGTGCAAACACCATATTACAGAAGAGTAATTTGGGAGCTAAGATGCAGCCATGGTAATATTTCTGAACGAAAAATGGAACCCAGAGAAACAGAGACATTACAACTCTGAGAGATGCATGTTATGAAGCTGTTGTGCCCGTCCCAATCTCAGATCAGAATTCTAAACCCTGGTAGAAACTTAAGGGACCATGAATGTGCTCAGATGTCATGTAAATAGATATTAATTGGAATCAATGCTCTTAATGAAGGTTAAAGGTGTTTTTAAGGTTATAGTTATAATGTTGTGTTTGGATTGTCCATTCAATGTTATCGCAACATCATTCAACTTTAAAAAACAGCAATATTATCCAGACAGTAGACGTCACCGAAACATCTTTCCAACTATTTTACAACGCTCATCCAGCGCTAGGGTTCCTGCTGAGTTTATTTTTACTTTATATTTATACTTTTATTTTATTTTGCCACTCACACTTATCTATATAAATAAAAGGATTTATAATGATTGGAGGACCTGAAACTAGTCTTAGAAAAATTTCTGTGTTTGTATGTCTGTCCAGCCGATTTTGTCACAGCATCACGCAAAACTGGCTGGACAGAATTTAATGTAACTTTTCCAGTCCTTTGGTATTTGCCTGAAGTTAAATTTGCGCCATGAATGAAATCAAAATGTAGAGTAGAAGGGAATAAATGAGCAGCTTTGTGCCAGATTATCGCTTTTTTTTGGAAGAATAGTATTTTTTTTCTCAAGGTGGGTGTGGCTATATGTCTCACTCAACAGAGCCAATCAATCCGATAGTTTACTGTAAATACATGTGGAATTTGTGTAGTGGTAAACACAGAAACGATCGTGATGCATCTATAAAAGGCCCAAATCCTCATGCAACATCCTCATGACTGCGTGACACAGCCTGACTTACTCCAAAAAGGGCATTTGAACCTTCAAAGATGTATCGACAGATCATTATGAGTTTATTCTTCCTGCTTGGAGTTTACAACCAGTTTGTCTTAAAGGTTCTGAAACCATGGTGCTAAAAAAAAGCAGTAAAGTGAGATAAAACATGGCTTGTTAGAGCAAACATCCACAGCAGTTCAAAGTGAGGAAGTGAAAAATACCTGAACTGAGAGCCCAGTGTTATGCGTTAAAATCAAAATATGGAATAAACATGTTTTTATGTGATGTGCCAGATTTAATATTCTACTTTAAACAGAGAGTGTCTGAAGGTCCTGTGCACAGAAGTACACTGAATTTAGTTGTGTGTGTTGCTGCTAAGGGATCTGTTGATGCTATGAGCTACTTTGGTGTCCTGCAAAAGCTTTACACATTATTTTCAGCCTCCTCTCAAAGATGGGCCTTTCTGAAGAACAATTTGAGCATCACCTTAAAGATGTGGGCAGAAACAAGATAAGAGAGCAAGGTCAAGAGTGTTGAGCCCATGAGGTACAGTACCAGGGAGTTGCCATGAGAGAGGCTTTAATTGAGGTGAGAGACAACACCAAAGATCTGCTATAAAGGCTGAGGCCCAGTCTGTGTCTGAGGAGGTGGGGTCGTAACGCTTCAGCATCTGCATGGTATTTCATGCAGTCTCCAAATATGCATGTCGTCCTAGCTGTGAGTCTTTTGAAGAAGACTGAGTGAGGTCTCCAGAGCAACAGGGCATGTGGCTTTGTGACTGCACAGATGGCGGCCAAATACATTTGTAAAGAAATGAATGTGGAGGCTGTTGTGAAACAAAAAAGGCTGAGGTCCACAAAGCGCTACTTCTCATATGAATCACATGATGAGCCTTTCAGTGATGCCCTTAGGAAGTTGGACATTGGATTCTTCAATGTTATTGTTGATGCAGCCATGTCAGCCATCACAGAGAGGTTTATCACATTTGGAAAATGTGGAAAAACAAATTTGAGGTTTTCCCAAGTCTTGCAGATGAGGAGCTGGCAGAGCAATGCAATGCATTAGGCGCCACACTGCACTTTGAAGGGCACTTTGATTTGGACAGAAGAGAGCTTGTGCAGGAAATCAAGAACTTCCCTGACCTGCCATCAAAAACCATGAGCCTCCTTGAGCTTATCACTTTTATGCATGATAAGGATCTATCGGAGATCTATCCCAACTTTTAGTCTCACCCGGGGAGTAATTTGATGTAGAACCGCCACTGGGGAGTGTATTTGGCTGTCGAAAGAAGTACAAATTAGCGTAAACAAGGCATAATATACTTACCGAATTTGATCTCTTTGTATTAATAAGCTAGACAGAGAGTTCTGCCATACAAAAAGACAGACAGACATGTACGTGGGATTCAACCAGAAATAATATCACTGATTACATTACAGCTGATCAGATTATTTTTTAGCTTTAACCTTTCAACTATTTCTACAAACTCTTTATCCTTCAATGACATGTACTAATGCTAGTACCTTATAAACATGACCGTTTCTCCACAGATGGTTCATTCACTATAATAACAAAAGCGCTATTTTACATCCTGAAGTCTGCAGAAACTCCCCAAAATGAATGTTCATCATATTTATGAGTGCTTGCAAAGCTCCATTAGTAAGCTGGAGAAAGACTGTATGCTTCCTTGCATAAGCATAACTATGAAGAAAAGAGAGAAATAGGACTAAATATCTGGAATATCTGACAGGAAGTCATTGACGATGCATGAGAAAATCGAGGATGCTTTTTATCTCTTCAGCACTTCTGTGTATCGCTTCACGGTAAGTTTTTAAGGAATTTTTTTAATTCTAGCATGCCGATCATTTGCAAATTGTAAATGAATTGAACATTTTTTAAATTTGAAAAACTGACCCATCAATTCCACAAATGGAATCGACCAACAGAAGAAGGATTAAATTGCATGATCAGTTTAATCGCTTACAGCAGATCTACACAGGACACATTTAAAAGAAGGAAAAACATAACAAAAAATTCTGAGCCTGAGCAAGATCACAAGTGTTTTGGCTAACCCGATACTTTAGTGCAGTCTGTTCAGCTCATTGGTATTGTTATTGAGGTGATGAGCACAGAATAAAAGCTCCAAACCTGGGGGATAATGAAAGTATTTTAGCTACGTTCACACTATGCACATCATGCATTATTATTATTATTATTATTATTATTATTATTATTATTCATGTGTAAAGTCTGGCTTTGTGCTGTAGGATCTGTGAATATCCTAATGACTATGTAAGAAAGCATCAGGGTGCAGATCAGTGAATCATGCAGAGAGCGTGTAGACTTCTACACCTCCTACACAATCACTCCTACACACCAGCAAACTCATTCTGTGAGGGTTTTATAACCATAAGTTTCGAAACGACTTTACAGACAAATACAGAATGTCTGTGTTTTCTGGTGCGACTCCTAAACCGTTTCCTCCTTTCAGTAAAAGTCTTCTGGGATTCATATCACTTCTGTTGGAACGGATTTCCTGCATGTCTCACTTCAGTAGTTAATGTCATATTCACATTGTCCTCTTTGAGCTCTTCATGCCAGTCGCTTGTACGAGACGTCCTGCTAACATTTACTGTAATGAGCTCGCCGGTGGATCAGCCCTCGAGATCCGGGGAAATGAGTTTCATATATTACAAAATGCTGGAAAAGTTTCTCCATTCATCTGAGATTTCGTTTTTTTTCTCCCTGATACAGTGCTCAGTGTGTGTACAGTGTTCTCTATGATTAAAAATTGAATACAGATTCTCTTCTTGAGTTAAATGTTCTGTTTATCTGATTAAATGTCTGTTACGCGTATAAACACACGGCTAATGCGTGAGATTAAAGCTTCAGCGTCAACATTAAACACATCAGTATGGAGCCACGTCACGATCATCTGAGGCCATGTTTACACACAGGGATTTGTCTCTGTCGCACGTGTTTAAACTCACAGAGACGTGTTTAAACTCACAGAGACGTGTTTACAGATCAGATCAGATCCAAAACAAGATGCTGGATATCAGCAGATTTACCACATAATGCAAAATCTCTGCTATTTTTGCCTGTGTGAAAGTGGGTTTAAAATTATAAGCATATCCTGTGTATGTGTACTGTATGTGTGTGTGTGTGTGTGTCTGTGTGTGTATGTGAGATTGCAGGAAATATCAAGATTTCTCTCCTCCATTCACACTGGTTCATCTGGCTTCTTTACTGAACAGTGTGAAAACAAATAAGATCATTATGAAGGTGTGTGTAATGGATGTTGAATGGGTTTGAATGAGCTACTTTCAAACCCCCCCCACCCCAAAATGATCTTGACAATTTCAAATTAAACATTTATTAATAATTTTATTTTAGAATTTTTAATTTTTATTTGTCTTATAATTACCTTTGCTAAAGTTTTATTTTTTATTGTGTTTTTAAATTATTTTTTAATTTTAATGAACTCCTTGTAAAACTTTTTTTTTATCACACTTTATTATTTGTTTTATTTTTGTCACACAAGTTCCTCAGACAGTTCACTTACAGTACATTTAAACATTTGGCAGATGCCCTTATACAGAGCGACTTACATTTTTATCTAATTATACATCTGAGCAGTTGAGGGTTAAGGGCCTCAATGGCCCAACAGGTACAACTTGGTTGTTGCGGGATTTGAACCTGGGACCTTTCAAGCTGTAGTCAGATTCCTTTTATTCTAACACGGAATCAATTAAAAATATGTAATAACATTTTTAAACATATATTTTTTTGTGATTTTGTGATTTTTTTTATTCTCACACTGAATTAATAAAATAAGTCTTTTAAACATGATTCTTTTATGTGAGTTTTTTTTTCCAAATATGACAATTTTATGTGTTTTGTTTATTTTTATGGAATTATTTCACAATACATTTTTATACTTTTATGATTTTTATTTTTTTATTTTAAATGTGATTCTTATTTTTATTCTACATGGGATTATTTAACAATTTATTATTTATTTTTCTACATGAGGTTCTGAGTGTATGTGATTTTTGAGTGTATTATTATTATTATTATTATTATACATATGATCCTTTTGATGAATGTTTTTTACATGCATTTTGTTTTTACACAATTATGTCAAATTATGTAATTTATTTTGTTCACAGTTTTAACACGATTCATTTATTTTCCGAGGTTCAGTTTGGTCCAGTGAACATTTGGAAATAGACATATTTCTTAATATGAAAATCAGGTTAATGATATGATAAGGAAAATGAAAATGAAAAATTAGATTAGAGATTGTGAAAAGATCTAAAGATAAGAAACTGAAGGACTGCAATAACATCCAGTCATGTTTTTATCTGAAACAGTTGAATTCAGCTTCTGAGCATAACATTAGATCAGGACGTTCATTAATTTAATTGGTTTATAGATTTATTGTGTTTGTTTGTTTGTTTGTTTGTGTGTGTTTGCTGAGCTTGAGAGAAAAGCAGTACATTCACATTTAGCGCACACACACACACACACACACACACACTAATCTGCAGCAGCTCATGTGCTATTTAACTGGAGTTTTATTATAAGCCTGAAGTGAAACAGGGGAGAAGAACAGAATGAAACTGGAACAGGGTGAATCTCTGACATTCTGCAGACAAAATAAATGGATGGGGGAGACAAATACACAGAATTATCCAAAGTATATTAAACCTTTTTTGTTCATTATCAGAAGCAGACCTTAAGTAACCCAGACATTCAATATGTCTCTATTAAAAAGACCAATAAATTCTTTAGTCATACATTATTAATTAGTCATCATTCTGAGCTTCAGGACATCTGATATACCAAAAACTGATTCAGCTAAAAAAAGAGGACAAGGATCCATCATCGACACACATGCACACAATTCAAGAAGTGAAGCTGAAATAAATCTGACATCGGAAGTCAATTTAAAAGGACTGTAAATGATTAGGCCACTGCGTGTGGTGCAGTTTAAG
>JAQMYI010000004.1:2216577-2227736 GCA_030014275.1 Clariallabes melas | reverse complement strand
AGAGAGAGAGAGAGAGAGAGAGAGAGAAAGAGAGGACATGTTCTTCAGGACAGTTCAGCAGAAATATTGCATCAACTCATCCATGGGGTGAGAAAACAAGATCCAGATTGTAGCGCTTCTTCAAGACTTCATAGTGGTTTATGCATTTTTGTAATCAATCATTAGACTCGAAAAAATATTTCAAATGGTTAAAATTATATTATATAAAAATATTTTGTCAAAATGATTTTCTACTGTTTAACGAACCTTTCTGAATGGTCACCATGACAATGACAGAATTGCCATGCTTCGGCTGAGAGCGGCTACAGTCCTGTTACAAATGAGTACATGCGAATATGAAACAATGATTTCCACCCTAGCTCACTAGGCTGAGGGGCTGCATTTCAAATTGACATTTAGTACCCCATATAGGGAGGTAGAAAACTTTATTTCCAACAACAATGCGGCGCACTTAAATATGGAGGTGCTTTGGTCCAATCCACAGAAAAGCCAGAGGAGCACAACTTCCAAAAAAGTCAATGTTGGCACCAGAACCCCCAATGGCACAATACCCAGCCAGCAGGCAAAGAGCTCAGGCATGCCAACCCAGCCTACAAACTACCAGATCTCAATCAGATAGAGTATGCATGGGATGCAGCAAACAAACAAATCTTTTTCACCTTTACCCCACCCCACAATCCGCAGCAAAGGATCTCCTGCCACCACCCGAGGGGCCAGAGCTGCCAATGTTCATGTCAATGTTGAAAATCTGGAATTGGGAATTGGGAATGGGAGAACCCTCTAAAAAATAAGATCAAGCATTTTAGTCCAATATCCTAAGTGGTGAGCTACCACTGTTATCACGTTAATACACTCATCACATACTAACACTCACTCCGAGTGAGTACAGTCAGAGATGAGATCCAATATAGCAATGAGATAAGATCCAGCACAGTAAAAGAAAACATTCAGGATAATGAGAGATGAGATCCAGTGGAGTGAAAGAGAACATCCAGGATAATGAGAAATGAGATCCAGCACAGTGAGAGATGAGATCTGGAATTGTGAAGAGACAACATTCAGGACAGTGAGAGCTGACATCCAGGACAGTGAAACATTACAGTACATCCAGGATAATGAGAGATGAGATCTTCCACAGTGAAACAGAACATCCATGATAATTAAAGATGAGATCCAGCATAGTCAGAGATGAGATCCAATATAGCAATGAGATGGGATCCAGCACAGTGAAAGAGAACATCCAGGATAATGGGAGATGAGATCCAGCACAGTGAGAGATGAGATCTGCAATAGTGAGGAGACAACGTTCAGGATAATGGGAGATGACATGCAGCAGAGAACCATAACATCCAGGATAATGAGAGATGAGATCCTCCACAGTAAAACAGAACATCCAAAATAATGGGAGATAAGATCTAGCAAAGTGAGAGATGAGATCCAATATACCAATGAGAGATCCAGCACAGTCAGAGATGAGATCCAATATACAGTAGCAATGAGATGAGATCCAGCACAGTAAAAGAGAACATCCAGGATAATGAGAGATGAGATCCAGCACAGTGAGAGATGACATCCAGGATAATGAGAAATGAGATCCGGAATAGCAAGGAGAAGAGATCCAGCATTATAAGAGACAACATCCAGCACAGTCAGACATGAGGTAATCCACAGTGAGAGATGATACAAGAACTAGACAAGAACTGCGAGAGATTGCAGCACAGTAACTGATAAGCCTAGAACACAGAGAAACAAGATCTAGCACAGTAAGTTACAAGCCAGTGATATTCAACACTATGAGAGACAAATCCAGCACAGTGAGATCCAGCATAACTGCAAGGTAAGAGCCAAGTGAAATCATGCAGGTAATTTCATCCAGCAGGACAGTCTTTAATATTTTACTGAGTTTACTGTACCTTCATCGTGGGCAATGAGAGTATGAAACAGCAAGGCCAAACATATAAGGAGAAATAATATAATGGCCATCAGCACACTTCAGTTTTATCATCAATTCAAAAAACATCCGTTTAAATATTTCAAACTGTGAACCTGAGTGAATTAGAATTGTGATAAATTGCATGCTTATTATACAGTTTTCCCTGGGTGTTTTCTCTCTCTCCCCACACCCCCCCTCTTTCTCTCTCATACTCATGCATACACTATTCAATCTTCATATCGCTACATATTCAACACAGCACACACACACACACTTCATCACATTAACATTCACAGTGTGTGACAGTCTGCTGCCAGCATTTAGGCCTAAATAAGACCTAAAGACCTAAGGTCCTGTTGCATTATTCATGAGATCATTAGTGAGGGTTAAAGCTAATGCTAATGGGTCTGCAGCAGGCAGGTCCATTCCTCCTTGACAAACAATTCAAGATTTCAAAGGTCATCTGGAGGTAAAAGGTCACCATTGACTGCGGTCGTACTGACATCTATGTTGAGCCAGATTGGACGGTACCTTCTGTTAAGTTGACGGTGGTGGATCTTAGTGTCCGTGTCATAGAGAAAGTGTTCCTGGCAGATGATTACAGTGTCCTCCCGGCTCTCTTTCTTGCTAATGGTAACCATGGGGTACCCCTTCTGCAGAGTCCAGCTGTCCATCACCTCCTTTATGTTGATTTCCTTTTCTTCCCTGTGCATGGCCTGGAATACAGAGCACAAAAAATAAGACCTGAGGTTCTCTCAATAATGTCCCATTCACAAAAGTTTATAGAAACTAACATCACGTCGGGTTAAAACTCCACCCGTCCTGAACACGTCTTACAACTATTAACAGTAACAGGCCTCGTGTGCGAGTCATAGATACAGAGAATCTGTTCACAGCGTATAAAACCATGGGTGATTTAATAAAAGTGGACAATTTCTGCTCGGTAATTATTCACGCAGGACTATAAACTCAACACTCGTGTTAGTTATCGGTGTCAAAAACAATTTCCAAAGATGGCACTCTTACTTTCTTCCATGTGAATCAGGTTTATAAAGCCGATAGTGGATTATTAATTTGGTCTTTTACATCCTGTTCCATTATAATGAATATAATTACATGAGTAAAGGTCACCTGACGCCACAACCCTAGAGAGAAATAACACACAGGTAGTGGGAGTAACGCAGAATACTGGAGACACATTAAACTCAATAAAGTTATGAGTACATGTTTGAATTACAGTTTATTATTAATGGTTCTTCAGAGGATTTTATAATGTTCATATCAGTCTGTTAAATCACTCATCGCTCCTCACAGTGTTAAAGATTTGATGTGACAGGAAATGTGTGGAGGCTCTGCAGTAATAGCTTCAATTCTGCAGTGTTGTGAGGAATTAAATCACACTGACAGTCACTCTCGTACCGAGAGTACCGGCTCGAACAGATCAGTGAATCCCAGAGAAGTCAGTCATTCACAGGAAATGTGAAGGTGCAGCTCAGACGGTGAATAAAAACTCTAAAGTAAATGTTAAGCTGAAAAAGTGAGCGAGTCATGGGGTTTGAGAAGCTGTGCTGGAGATGGACAGCGAGATTCAAACGGTGGAGAAGAAACTCAGACTTAGCGATTCATATGAATCATCTGTAATTCAGTCTCGGGCATCTGGTAAATAAGAGCTGAAAATAAGGATCATCTCAGACACAGACGACAAGTAAGGCCAGTACAGCAGATCCACCGTAACACTGATTTTCTGATTACCTGATTCGAAGTGCAGCTCTGAACTGATGAAAGAACATGGCTTAGAGCGAATTCAGGGATTTGACTAATGGCTTTGCGCAGATTATTGTTTTAAAGAGGATTTTGTGAGTTTATTACGCAGTGTGCGCAGTATTACGCAGGATTAATATTAATTAGGCCATGGTGTGTCATGAGCTTTATTACAGATAAATTCTTCAATATAATGAACACATGCTAAGCCACAAAGACCTGAGGTCATGGGTTTTTTATTTATTTTAAACAATGTTTTATGCGGTTCCAGAGCAACCACAGTTTTATATCACAGTCTTATAAGAGATGTGAAGGGTTCTCCAGTATCCTGCGGTTTCAGAAAATGAATCTCACACTTCCCTTGTGGAAGGTAATCTCATTAAGAAGACATTTTTCACCAGATTAGCATGGCTAATACTGCGAGTCGTTGTCTGACTTTCCAGCCTGTTAAAGGCTTGACTTCCTGATGAGAATTTCTCTGTTTGATGAAAAAAAGTATATAATTTAATTATCAACCTTAGGTAAAAAAAAAAAAAGATTGATTTGATACTTTAGTTCCATAATTTTAAACTGTGAATGTGTATGAATCAAAATGGTAAGATTGTCCGTGCTGAGCAAGCTGAGGACGACGGCGACAGTGGCAAGGAAAAACTTTCTGAGATGGCAGTAGGAAGAAACCCTGAGAGGAACCAGACTCAACAGGGAACCCATCCGCATTTGGGTGAAGCGGACAGCCGGGATTGATCTGCATCATACTGTGTGAGACTGGTATAACGGAAGATATGTTTAAGTTAATATGGATTCCAGTTTGTTATTGGAGGCTCAGGTAGACTGTAGGAAACTCCAGTCCTGAACTATCGAGCAACTGCAGTCACGACTCCTCAGTGAACAGCTGTCAGCATCAGCCATGGACAGGACCATCTTCGTGGATGATCAGGCAGACCACACAGGGCATCCATGCGACGAGATCTCCAGCCAGAAGCGAGACACTTGAACTTACTGAAGCTGGTTGGTTTAAAACTGGACCTTCTAAAGCTGAAGGTATTAAAACCAGACGTGATGAAGCTGGATGTATTAAAACTGGACCTGCTGGATCTCAATGTATTAAAACAGCTTGTGCTGAAACTGGATGTATTGAAATTGGACCTGATGAAGGCGGAGATATTTAAACTAAACTTGCTGAAGCTGAATATATTAAACCTGGATGTTTTGACAGAAAGCTTGATTTGACAAAAGCAAACATATTTAAACTGCATGAGTTAAAGCTAGATGTACAGAAGCTGTTTTCTTATTGGATCTGTTATGGCTTGTTAAGGATGGATGTGATCTTAAGACATGATCGTGAAGATTGACTCTCACAGAAGCCTGGAGCAGTGAAACTGACTGAAATTCTCTTTAACAGATATTTCTCCCAGTAAATGGATATTTCATGATCTTTAAAAAAAAAAAAAAAGTATGATATCGAGTATGATATGAATTTTTGTTTTCAGAGGTTTGATGGTGAATCTTAAAAGTTTTTATCAAATCACCCATCATTCTCAGTGTAAATTTTTAACTGCCAAGGAAATGAAAAGGTTGAGACTGGTGATGGTCATGACTTCTCATAGTACTGTGCGTGTGTGTGTGTGTGTGTGGGAGTGTGTGAGTGTGTGTATTCTCACCTGCAAGCACATCAGTTTTCTGCAGGAACATGCAGAGAATCAATAACTTCCGCACACATACTCTCTCTCTCTCTTTTTTATTAGTGTGTGTTATAACATTACATGTCCTGGGTTTACACACACACACACGCACACACAAATACACGCTCACAGTATGATTCTCACCTGTGAAAACGAGTTCCACAAGTCGTCCCTGGCTGTATTTCCATACTCGTGCTTCACTAAATAATCCTGTAAAACAGCAGACGGAGAAATAAAACACATTCGGGGGGACTGGAGGAGAGAAACAGACTGCAGCGAGACAGTTATCGCTTCTCATTTCGATTCGGCACGGCGAGCGTAAATCCAGTGCGGCAGATGCTGGGGATTGATCGACCGAAGCTTCAAGATGGACAATAAGAAGAAAATTAGAGGCTCACGATGAGGTGTAAAGAAGTCAGGCTCGCAGCGTGAGAGCGTTTCAGGCTCAGTAAGTGCGGTGAAGGACAAGAGATGAGAGACACAGTAAAGATGAGGGAATTTAAACTTTTCCACATCAAATGAAAAATGAATGACAAAGAAAAACAAAGCGGTGTAGAGAAACACAACAGAAAGCGTTTATATGAAAGAAAAAGAAGCATTAATCTTGCGTGTAATAATCTCCCCCTAGGCGTCGTCATGCAAATCCGAGTGCGTATCTAATCAACATATTCACCTTGAAGAGTAAATATGAGTGTAAATGTTTCAGGCACTTTATCTCCTTCAATCACTACTGCTGATTTACATCCTGGACATTTATATGATGTTATATTAGACATGCTGTCAGATTTAATTACAGGACTGAAGCCTCTGTGTTGCAGCAAGAGAGAGAGAGAGAGAGAGAGAGACAGGCAGCTGTGTATGGACGAGCAGGCAAGAGAGGAAATGCTGTGTGCCTGAATGCTATTATACTTTATTAAAGAAATTGACATTGTTTTAGGAAAAGTGTTCTCTCTGGAGCGTTCCTCTGCTGTCCTCATTCCTCACTCCCAACCACCAGGGGTCACGTCAGAAAGAACTGTGCATACCATGTGCTCCATGGGCAGAGTGTGTGTGTGTGTGCGTGTGTCTGCCTGTGTGTGTATCAGTGAGGACCAGACTGAAGAGAATCAACACGTCACCCTGTGACCCTGAGGTCGAGACCTAGCGCCAAAAACCAGCACTCTGGGAAATGTGTGTGGAAATACAGCACATTACTGAGTGACAGGGTCTGTTCTGGTCAGCTGAATCTCTCTCATTGTTTCTCTCTCTAAAGGCTGAATGACCATCAGGTACAGTCTCGCCCCTAGGTCAGGCTGCTCAACCGGCTCTATATTATTTCAACTGCACTGACATCAGGAGGACAAAATAAACCTGTCTGGTTTTAGATTCAGCTCAGACCAAGGTCACACACACACACACACACACACGCACACACACACACAGCGCATCAGCTCAATTTACTCCTACAACAATAATCTCTCCCACTTCGCCATCACTCGGGTGGTGTTTATGGATTCTGTTGGAGGATGTCACTCGCCGCCAAAACATCATCACAAAGGCGAAATTAGCTGAAAGTGAGACAACTAGACGAGCGAGTGCGAGACGAAGATGAGAAAGTGAGGGATGACAGATGAGTTAAACACTGTGGTTTAATATCCACGATGATTAAACACAATGCATAATTAAAAACTGCAGCTCACAGACATTAATGAGACTCTTCTACTGAAGCTTCTGGAAAATAAAGAGCTGTTAATGAGGACAGAGAGGAAACATCTGCCGCGCACCTGGACTGGAAGGGTGTTAGGATATAAATGAAAGAGAGAGAGGGAGAGAGACCAGAAAGATAAAGTAAATAAAAAATCGAGAGGGATGACTTTTGGCATTTGGTCTCTGTACGTCACAACATTTAATTTGAAATGAAACACTCAATATGTTATCGAAGCCAGGATGTTCAGCTTTAACTCAAGGTGACCGACAAAAGTGTTGGGGGGGGGATAGAACAAATGTCCGACAAGCAGCTAAAAGGACTCGAGGTGCAGTCCTTTTCAAACAAACAAGCAGATAGACAAACAAATGGACAGACAGGCAGTAAGACAGACTTTGGTTCACCCACATTGATGCCTCTCTGAAATGCCGTTTGTCCCATGACGTTGGCCAGCATGCGAATCAGCGCGGCTCCCTGCACACACACACACACACACATACAGACAAGAAGGCAACTATCTTAATCTCATTTACTTTTAGATCTCCTTCTTACAGAAATCTACAATGTGACTGTAGCCCATCAATCATTCTGAAAAAGTATTTATCCCCATCCGTCACTGGAAAAGTAAATATGATCAGCAGATATAATTCGGATGTTGGATTGACATGCTCCGGGTTTTATTGTGTGTTTTTGTGAAACCTTTTTGTAGGAGATCCAATCGAAGACTCGGTGGATGTCTGCGATTTGGGAAAGCTCCTGTGAGATGGGATGAGACGTCGCCATGCCGTCCAGCAGCATGACTTCATGAAGGACATCGGTCAGGAACCTCTGTTTCTGGATGCACACACACACACACACACACACTATAATATTCAAAAATGGATCGGTTTCCTCTCGATTGCTCACTCACACTTTTCCTAAGTGCTGTAATGATCGAAAACATGAGTGAAATGGTGTTGAAGAAACAGACGACACAGATGTTACGCATCATCCACTTTCTATTACAAACAGATGCAGGAGAGTTAATGTAGGGTGTCATTACTTATGATGAAATCATGTCTATGCCACAGCTCCTTTTATATACAGCGAGAGTGTAATGGGAATTCTAACTGTTGCTTAATGACCGTCTCAGAATTCATGTTTCTGAGTGAAAATATCAGAAACGGTTTTGTCCTTCATGTCTCCACTTCATGTTGGACAGGTTTATTATTTATCATCATACAGAGAAATTGAATCATTATTAAACGTGATTTTTCATGCACAGACGTGTGAGAGGTGCGAACGTCACAGCAGGGTCTAGGAGGCACCTTCAGCTTGCACTGCAGTGATTTGCTTTTTTGATTTGATTCTTTTGTGATGTCTAAAGACATGAAACAGGGGAACACAATCTGGCAAGATGACTAGAAAAGGAAACTAAAACAAAAACAAGCACACAATGCTTGTAGCGAATGAGAAAGAGAAAAGTAGAAAGAGGGAGCGAGAGACAGAGAGAGACAGAGAGCAGCTGCTCAGCCACAGGAGACACTTAAGTGAGCTGTAAAATGAGCGCCATTAGAAGAGCGTCCATCTGGCCCGTACATGCTCTTTTCGGAGTGTAAACCTCCAACACCATTTCATTTCCACTCTCTCAGCTCTTCCTCTTTCAAAAACACAAAATCAAACCCGTCCATACGACATCCTGTGACCCAACGGTCTCGTAAAACACTGTGCAAGAACAACAAAAAGAAAAAAACAAACAGGGAGGACGTGTTCAGCTCCAGCGAGTCGCGTCTGCTTTCTCTATCAATGCAGGATAAAGAGAGACATTTCTGAATCTGAGCTCACATTGATACAACCCACACCCGAGAGTCTTCATCATTCTCATTGGAGGAACTTCTTCAACACGCTGCTGTGTTCCTGTCCCGTCCTGTCCTCTCCTGTCGTGTGTGATGCTAATCCCTCACTCTGGGACACCTGTGAGTATGGGTGTGTATATGTGTGTGTATGTAGGTGAGTATAAAATGTTCATGATGCAAAATAAATACATTCACATTACTCACCATGTTCCATTTTGGGAAGAGGAAGTCGCTTCCAAGGTACTCGAAATAATGAGCAAATCCCTCTTTAATCCACACGTCATCCCACCACACTGGAGTAACCAGGTCTCCTAACCACTAGACACACACACACACACACTTTTAAAAATTCAGTGATTTGGTAGTGATGTTGATGTTGTATCTGAGCGATCAATAAAACCAATTTCCACAATTCTATAGTAAAAGCAAACAAACAAATCATAAACTGTGTATAACAGCTGTACTACATATTGCTAAAGTAGACATACTGTTCATCCTATTTTCATCCTCACAAGTGCTGTTCTGATATAGTCCACACAGCCTCTGTCTGTCAGTTGCTTTCTTTTTTCTTATACTGTATGGTGACTCAAAACACAAAAGTATGCCTTTAGCTTTATTACAGCACACACATTGTTGTGGCCAGTTGATGTGAGAAAATGATTCCTAATGCTCCCAGAACCAGAAAATAAAACAAGAGACAAAGAGACCATGGACTTCCGTGTCATGAGTAACAAATCTAAATTTGTTACTCACGACACGGAACTTTTCCGTGTTACTTTTCACATTTAGATTTGTTACTCACGACACGGAACTCCATGGTCTCTTTGTCTCTTGTTTTATTTTCAGCATCAAAGATTCAACACTTCATACAGTTGTCTTGAGCAAATCCACTGTGGTTACAACAACCTATTCGCTGTATCTCGTTACGGTTTTCATACGTTTACAACAACCTTTGCGAAAATTGTGAAAATTTGTATACCTCCATCATCAGTTGAAGATGATAAACTGGTGATTCAGTACATTGAGGTCGTCAGCTGACTTCATTTTATTGCCACATAACGTTGCTGAGTCTAGACCTGACCAACTGATCAACCCCAGATCATAACACCGTCTCCAGAGGCTTGTACTGTGGACTCTATGCATGATGGGTGCATCGTTTCATGTGCTTCCCTTCTTACACTGACACGCCCATTGCTCTGGAATAGGCTCAGTCTGGACTCATCAGGTCACATGACCTTTTTCCATTATCCAATATCCAATCTATGTTCTCTCTAGCAAACTAACGGCTTGGTGGGTTTCCTCCCACAGTCCATAGACATGCATATTAGGCTAATTGGTGTTTCCTAATTACCAGTAGTGTGTGAGTGTGTGTGTATGTGTGTCTGTGCAAATTCGCAAACTGCGTAGGATTGGCACCCCAATCAGGGTGTACCAGTCCACTGGGATAAGCTCCAGGGCCTCAGCGACCCTTTACACAGGCTAAGACAATATAGACGATGAGTGAATGTGTGTATGGAAATGCTCTTACTTTTACTATTAAACATAGATTTGCTTTCTACTGGAATTTTATTTTTACTATGCAACTTCACCAAGAGTTTAAGTGATCTCCGATCAGCTTATTCATGATTTTATTCTGACCACATTTCTTCTGTGAAACTGATCATTCAGCACGATCCTCCCAGGTTTTAAAAATGTGTTGGACGGCTATAATTTGAGCCTTGTGAAAAAATGATTTGTGTAAAAACAAAGGGATCTCAATCAAGATTCCCATGAACAAGTCTATCAAACTCAATGCATTTCCAGCATGATCGATATTTTAACAAAATCTTTTACAGTATCATTATTACATTTTGAAAAATGCTTAATAGGTCTTTAAGTATGGACATGGTTAAATCTATTATTAATCTTACATTTATGTTTTCACATTAGTTATAAACTTCAGCATCCATATAACCCTAAGATTTTTTTTTCACTTTTTTAAATTAGTTAATTTATTTATTTACTTATTTAGCACTAACACTGTTTGTTTTTGGATCTGTATTAGAATTTCTACAGCTTTAGTGTTTGTTTAGAAATCCTGTGCACATTTATACTCATTAGCCTTAAAAAAAAAAAAAAACCTGTACTGAAATCAGCTCCAGGAGAAAAGCATCTTGGCCAGATGGAGCTTTTTAAGCAATGATTAATAACCAGAAAATAACCTACACTGGCACACGCACACACACGCACACACACACACACACACACACACACACACACACACA
>JAQMYI010000004.1:2193293-2212810 GCA_030014275.1 Clariallabes melas | reverse complement strand
TCCATGCACACAGAGACGGGAATCGAACCCGGACCCTGGAGGTGCAAGGCGACAGTGCTAACCACTACACCACCACCGTGCGGCCACTATTACATTTCTGTTTTGCTTAAAAAAATTATTAATGCAGATCATCATAAAAATCAGTCTTTAGATGTGTCTGTTACACATTTGTACGGTACATTTGATCTGTGCCGCATCTCTGCACCTGGCTCTGAGCTCCTGAATCAGTAATTGTTGACAATTATGCTCGTTCTGTATGATTGCCAATAACTCTGATAGAGGCTCTTCATAATCAGTTTAGCAGCAATTACACTTTCTATCACTCAGGGTTTGTACATACACATGGTTGGGATGCAGAGATCGAGCTGTGTGTCCATGTTGTTTATGTACAAGGGATAAACGAGACCTCTGATCTGTTTGAAGAGGCTGAAACACTAAAGCGCTGCTGCAGCAGGTACGATTGTATTATACAGAAAAACATTACCTGATGTAAAACCAGACCAAAAGAAACTGAAAATCCAATCACAGATTTAATATGCAGGTCAGTCTTTACGTCTTTACTTTAAGTCTTAAACAGAAACTCAGACTCTCTGAGTTAATGTGTTACTATAGATCAGTGTGTGTGTGTGTGTGTGTGTGTGTGTGTGTGTACCATGTAATCATGTGACAGAATACAAAGAAGAAATTGAATCAATTTAATGTAACTACCGCGTCTTTCAGACTTTACCCTGAGAACCTTTTATGGAGTTTTGTGGGTGTCGCTATATGCAAATGAGCTGAGACAGGGCTGAGTCATTCACAGGCAAGATTCATAAATGGAGCTCATTATGTGGGCTTTTCTCTCGACATCGACCCTAATGTGATATTATAAGTTAGAAATAATGCTCAAACACATTTCATTTCTTGTACACAATTAATACTCGGTTATATTAAAAGTACAAAAAATAAAATCCATTAGTTTATGATGAGATTTTAATTTGTTCCTTTTACACTATACAACTTTAGACTGCGCAAAAATAACTCAATGCAAAAAATAGGGGAGAAAAAAAAAACACCCACCAGACCAAAGCAATTACAAGTGTTCAAGATATTGATCAGATCCAGCACATCATCATCTTCATCATCATCATCATCATCATCAGATATGTTATGGCCACCTGTGGAGCTGAAGGTAGTTTTACTGCCTCCATTTCATCTGCGAATGAGTCTGGAAAAAGGGAGAGAGATACTTTTTTGTATTTTGACCCAGCTGAGGCTGGTCACAATGACAGACAGAGGCATCATCATCATCATCATCATCATCCCCAGAGGACAAAATGCACTCTAATGCAACTTCTGATGGATAACTGAATGGAATTGGACAAGCCATGTCCGAGGGCATCCCTAACTCCAAGGTGACCAACTATCTCCCCTCCTTTACTCCTGACAGATTTCCAGAAGAACAGACGTGTGACCGAGATGATCATTTTAATTCTGACCAGACAGACATCAGCACTTTTTTAACATGAGATGTCTGTAGTGTTCGGCCGTCATTATTCCGTCATTATCACTCGTCGTTAGTCGCCTCTGTGAATTTAAAACAGCAGTAATTTGTGAATGATGGATTCTTCAGCAGTTTCCTGAGGAAAAGAAGAACTTTTGTAGACCTCATGTATGTCTGATATAACGACAGCTACAGTTACAGGTCCATGGCCTCAGTTTATACATTTATATTACATTTGCACAAAATGTGTCCTAACCTGTTGAACTAAATGTTTTCGTTTGTTTTTGGTCAGAAGCTGCTGATTAATTCTCCATAAGAGCAGTTAGTTATTCCTCAGACCAACAACAGTATGAAATGAATATAGAAAAAAAACTAAGTGTGATGATTGACACGGTGATGTTTTCTTTAAAGAGACGTTAATTCAGGCCGCGTGTATGAAAGGAGTCTCCAGTCTCAGCACTTTGTGGCCTACATACAGAGGTGGACGGGACCTAAGTTTACTTCAGTACATATTTTTACGTATCTGCACTTTACTTGTATCAGTGAATGTTTTTTTTTTTACATTTACTCCACTACATACTACAGCAAATATCAGTACTTTTACTTCACTGCATTTCTGCGTGCCGTTGTGTTACATTAACCTCACGGTGTGCAGTATTTGAAGCAGGATTATCGCCACCTGCTGGTTATTATATATCATTGCATGATTTGCCTTTTTCTTATAAAATGTGCAATCCTGTAGCAGGTGTGTGAAATCAAAAATGTAGATGGTTGCAAGGCGTGATTAGGACAGAGAAGGAGAGAAAGAGAGAGCGTGTGAGAGAGGCTGTCTTCTACCACGACTTAATGGATACGCTGAGCCCATAAAGCTCAGTACTTTTGATACGTAAATTTAAAGGTGAGTTGTTTTGTACTTTTCCTCAAGTTGACGTGTACTTGCAGGACTGCTACTTTTATTTAAGTAACATTTTATCTTAGTGTCGGCTGTGTGTCCAAGCACCAATCCCGTCCCCAGTACTAGTATTCAGTAACATACTGGTGGATTTCTGGATTTAGGTCCATGGTGTATTTGTAATCTGACATCATGTTAGTTTAGGTGGAACAACAATCAGGGATACGCGCTAGGATTAGCTTTTGCATGTGTTGCCTGTTGTGTTTCCTGCCCATCATGTGGTGAAGCTGCGCGCACACTGGCACTGAAATGTATCAGCTGTGTCAGTTGTTGCTGCTTATGAGACAGAGTTACATAACGTATGTGAATACAGCAGAGTCGACACAACCCAGTGTCAGGGAATATAACTAGGGCTGGAGTACTAGTGAGCTCATACTGTATACAGTATATAACACTATCATCATTACCATAACACACACACACACACACATTCACACACACACATTTTTATTTGGATCATGATTCTCTGGCACACATTTGAGTGTTCCAATAATAGCTTTAAAATGAGTGTGTGTGTGTGTATTTCTATCTAAATGTTGCCTTGCCAACAACCTGGGTATCTCAGAGAAATAACGCACACATGCACACATACAGCACACACATACACACATACACACACACACACACACAGTGCACGTGCTGCAGACATGCATCGCCCCCCTATGCCAGTTCTGTGTTACTGCAGATTATAACTTCATTATTAAAAAATCACAAAATACTCTTAGAAATGTGAAAAACAATATATTTTGTATTTAAAGAATAAACATTTTAACAAGCATTGTTCCAAGTAGGGGCGGCACGATGGTGTAGGGGTGGCAAGGTCTGTTGCTTTGCACCTCCAGGGTCCTGGTTCGATTCGTGTGTGTGTGTGTGTGTTCTCCCCGTGCTTGGTGGGTTTCCTCTGGATACTCCAGTTTCCTCTCATAGTCCAAAGACCTGAAGATTAGTCTAATTGTTGTTCCTAAATTGCCTGGTGTGTGTGTGTACCCTGAGATGGATTGGCCCCCTCTCCAGGGTGTACCCTGCCTCATGCCATAAGTCTCCTGGAATCGGCTCCCGGACCCCTGCGACCCTCAATACAGGATAATATTGATAATGTCACATAATTCCCAAGAAAATGACTAAATAGGAAAATAAGATTAATAGGAAATAAAATCTTTTTTAAAAAGTCTACAGCTGACACAGATGAAAATGACTTCTGTATATCAACTGTATATAAAGAGAAAAGGAACATGAGCTGGCTAGCTGACTTAGCCTTACCGTTTACTGTTGCTAGGTCTGTGAGTGAGTTAACTTGTTCACGTTAATCTGCACATGTTGTTACAGTAGCTGCGTTGTGATCGAGTCCCGTCTCTGTGAGCTTTTTAAGATTTAACACTGTACAGAGCGCTTTAGTCCTGGCTGGCTAGTCCTGCTCACTCCGCTAGCTAAAGTCTTAGCTTTATACGTTTCTGTGCTGTGAAGCTTCTAGTTCAGTTTAAAATCTAATGTAAGAATTGATGGACGTGTGCACCATGCAGGAAGAAAGGGAGGCCTGGGAAATTTACCCCATCTAGGAGAAATATAAGAAGACCCTAATATACACCAAGTGCAGGTGGTACACACACTGTTTTCTGAGGATCCCGGAGCTGGATAAGTGTTTACACTCGACTGTTCGTCTCTGCCCACAGAGTCATCGGTAACAAAGCCAACAGCAGCCCTAAAGGCCAGACCCCAGATGAGAGCAACCGCCGCACGGACGCTACTAACTCCTCCGTCTCAGATCTCGCCAACTCCGTCACCAGTGACATGCTCATGGTAGGTGTAGAAGAACAACAGTATGTTTAATGGAACACGCGCTTCTACTCCATCCATCCTTATAGCCAACATGTTGTGCTTTTGAGTTAAATGTAACTGCATGATGTGCTAAATATGGGGTGTCACTCACACACACACACACACACACACACACACACACACACACACACACACACACACACACACACACACACAGCTAATTTCCCCCTTTTTATGCTTTTTCACATGCAGGCGTTTGGCCAAACTGAGTGTAAATGGACTTGGACAGAGAAAACCATTTCTATGTTGTGGATTTACTCCATCTGGATATTACACAGAGTCTAAATGATGTTTCATATCATGTGTCAATTGTATTTATGAGCCAACAATAATGAGGAAAAGCAGAGAGCTGAACAGTAGTGAGAAATCATCACAGGATCTCATTAAGGGTTCGGTGTGACAGAGAGGCAGACGGTGGTTTCACTTAAACAGCTCGTTAGGAAAAACACGGCTAATCCTTAATGGTGTGCTGAAATCCAAAGTTGTCAATGTTGTCATGAAAACACACACCTCGCTGCATTCTGGTAGATTTCTGACAAATTGCTCTCCGGCATAGTCGGCAGGTTGGATTTGCTTTCCTGACTACAAGGTCTAAAACACAGAGGAACTTCCAGATATCAGCCAATTATATGTTAAAACACAGTGTGTCAGGTTCAACAAAAGAGGAGAGGTTTGGAACAGATGCACCATTTGAGAAAGTTCCACAAGCAGAGCAGTGTCGTGCTGTTGAACACAGGCTGTCTAACTGTATCAGAGAATATTACTGTATGAGACTGCATAAGGATTTATCAGACCATATTACTGTATCAGAATGCATATAACAACAACACAGTCTATCATAGTCTTAGTATAGAACACTGTATCAGACTGTATCACTGTTTCACTATGAACCTGAACTCCTCTAACCCTAGCTAATTCATATCATCATACACAGTGTAGTAACTATTTAGTAGTTAATGAACAGGAACAGATTTAAAATCTATTAGATCACAATATTTAGTAGTTTAGTGCAGGGTCAGATTTAGGCATGTTTTTTTTTTATTTTTTTTATTAGATTTGTTCCACCCCTTGTATAAGAGGGTTTGTTTTTGAACACTTGTAACTGTCCACGTTAGCAAAGCATACTGTTAGATATTTTTTGGACTATTATCCATTATGATGAGATACAAACCACACACAAAGCATAACAACCACATACAACCCTCTATATTCTACCTACAAATAATATATCAAACTACTGTATGGCAGGATTATTTTGGTTTGATGACTGATTTTTCCTACAATACTCTGAACTACTAAACTTCCTGATAAATGCCCTTTTCTATGATCTTGAGATTGTACCGGTTTGAAATCAAATTCAGAAATGTGGGAGGGTCCTATTACTGGTCTGTTTGTTGAACAATGTGAAAGTCAAAACGATATTTTAACACTCCTGACCCCTGTCATTCACTCCAGCTCTCCGGTTCCAACTATTAAAATCCTCAGATGCTCAATTCAGAAGCCCTTCCTCACAAAGTGTGGATACCATTTAACAGGTTGTTTAGGAGATGGCACCCTCCACCCTAAAGCATTTCAACAACAAGGTCTCTCCTGTGTTTACTAACATGTTTATCACCTCACTGGAGACCTGCCACAGAACCAAAGCACTTAATGACCAGAGACCTGCCACTTTGACCTTTGTGGTAATTAAGTAACTGTGCAGTACCCTTTCAAACACATTACAAACCTACTTCTAGCCCACCTGGAAGTTTGCATACAAAGCCAAAAGGTCTGTAGAAGGCACAGTAAAAATGGTCCTCAACATTATCCTTCAGTCTGTGTTCTTTCTTCTCTACTCTTATTTCTGTATGTGAAAAGCTATACACCCAGTCATCAGTCTACTAACCCTTTGAGACTGAGCCTTGACTGTTGTAAACATTGCAATTTCTCCTCAACATTTCTCTTCATCCTCATACGAGGTTTGTGGGTGAAAATGTCCTCATATGTATCCAGAGGTTAATTTCCTAAAAAAAAATTGTCAATGACACCACCTTGATTGGGCTTGTCTCCAGAGGTGATGAGTGCTTAGAGGTAGAAGATTAACCATCTGGTGACCCGAGGCAAATAAAACAACTTGCAACTCAACATCCGATAAACAGGAGAGATACTCATGGATTTTAGGAACACCCCACTCCACCCCATCACCCGTTTGGTTCTGTTAGCCATCATTACTCAGAACCTCAAGTACCCCTTTTCCACCAATTTTGCCAAATGTTTTATCAGTTTTTTTTGTTTTGTTTTCAGACAGCCAAAGCATTGGCCATTAGACAAAAAACTAGTTCCATGCTGGCACCAACACTTTGCTGGGAAAGAATTTACATCAGGAGCTAGGGGTGGTATTATCACAACCAACGTAAAGTTTGTGACAACCATCTTTAAATAATGGACTCACTATGCAATGGGCAGCTCAAATGTCTTCTAGTAATGATCAAGCCAGAAAAACTTCTTGCAAAGCTGTGTTTAAGGTTGCCAGTGTTGTTGCTGTACTTGGCGCTAGTATTTTTTTCCACTAGCATTTTTTTTTTTTTTTGCCACTAGCATTGCCACTAGCATTTCTGCGAAAGTAGAGACGTACACGGATGTATACAGTAACTTAATGATGTGACTATCTAGCCCATGGAAAAACAAAGCCAGGTCTTAAAAGATTCTCTATGGAATCAACTCTTTGCCTGACACTTTGCCATGACCATGTCATGAACTAGCACCTGGTTTATTTTGGTCACAAAATGAGTTCAACCTGTCACAGTCAAGAATGGTGAATTTATACAGTGCCGCTATTGAATCTGTTTGACCTGTTCTGTCACCATCTGACTTCTGCCTTCACTACCAAGGACAAGAGCTGACTGATGATTCATTTGCTCTGCTGAGATGGTGATTGGCTGCAGCCCGCCATAGCTCCAGGAATGGCATGACTCCAGGACCCAGCAGTGGACAGGAAAGATTGCAGATAAGTCCTCCTATCCCAGACACAAACTTTTTAAAAAGCAGCCCTCAAGTAGGATCGTTTGGTCAGTTCTGCTCTTCTGACATGCCTCAACCTCTCCTGATGAACTGATCTGACCTGCTTATGGTTGTTGTTCTCATTACCTAAAAACCCCACACTAATACTGACCATGGCCCTATATCTATATCTTAAAACTAAAATTAATTCAGAAATAAGTCTGGTGTTCATATTAAAAAGTTGGTCATAAGCTCACAAATTCTGCTATCATTCGGATTAAGATGAGTTCTCTTTTGGAGTTTGGTTCCTCTCATGTTTTTTTTGCCATGGCATCTCAGAAAGGTTTTCCGTGGCATGTTCATTAGGGATGCATTTAATTTATATATGAAATTTATGTAGTTCTGTAAAGACCACTAAACCTGAATTTAATGGATTCACAGTATTAGTAATGATGATAAACCAAATCCAATATCAGTCTCCAATATCAGATTAAAATTATTGCCTGAATGTAGAAAAATAAACATTGGCGAGCTGCTCTCACTGACTTTAGAGTTATTAGCGGGGACTGTGTACTGAGCAAATTGAGCAGCAATCTGCTGAGTTATTACACCACTATGTGAGGCTTATTGAGATCAGCGGCTGGACCTCACCTCCACGAGGCTGATGGGTAAAACTCCACTCACTCTTTGGACCCAAGAGTAATCACTTCGGGTGTGATGTGGTAGAAAGAAGATTTATGGCCTTTCAGTATTCAGGCTTACCTGTTAGTTTTTAGAACGGGAACAGAGTGTTAAACATCCAGAGCTCAGCCTTGTCTGTGAGCTATTAGAACGCCTTTACCCTTCAAAGCTTGGGCTTGTGAAGAAATGATTAGAATGACAACAAAGTGTTTAAACGGCCTGCGCCTGGCCTCATCCATGAATTATCAGAATGAGGACAGAGTGTTTAATGTCCAGTACCCAGCTTTTTCTTTGAATTATTAGGAGGAGTGTTTCTCATCCAGTGCTCAGCCTTCTCTGTGAATTATTATAATGAGGAATGTTTACCATCGAGTGCTCTGCCTCTTCTGTGAGTTATTAAAATGAGGACAGTGTTTAATGTCCAGCACACAGCCTCGTTTCTGAGTTATTCGAACGAGGACAGTGTTTAGCATCCAGCACAAGGTAACACTGCATGTGGAACCATTCATATTAATTTTAATCTGTCACTGGCAATAACATTTTTGCACAAAGGGAAATATATTTCACCACAAGACACACTCTCTCTGTGTCTCTCTTTCAGTCTCTCTCTCTCTCAATCTCTTCAGCATTCTTAATAGATGAGGAAATCAATATGTCAACATGGTGGAGGGCCTGTTCTCTAATTCCCTCTTTGAATGCCAAGAAGAAGATGAATTGATTCTCAAAGTCTCTCTCTCTCTCTCTCTCTCTCTCTCTCTCTTGCTGAGAGGAAAATAATTATGAGCCTGAAAAATGTGTGCAAGTGTGTGGGTGCTGCTAATCAGGAAAGTGCTGGAGCTCTTCCCATCCAATACATCCTTATTAACAGCCTGTTCCCACCACCATTCACCCCATTGTTCGCCCCTTCCATACCCGCACTGTTGGCCATTTCGTATCCCTATTGTTTACCCCACTGTTTACCTTTATTTACTCCTACTATCACTTATTTCCAAAGTCGCCATCACTTATCCCCAATGGTACCCCGCCCCATCCTCACTCTTACCACCACTTATCCTCATTGTTACCCCTCTGTTACCCCCACCCTTTACCATCACTTATCCCCCACTGTTACCACTTCCTTACTCCCACTGTTTACCATCACTTATTCCTATTGTTTAATCTCAGTTACACCAATTGTTCATCATAAACCATCCCTGCTGTTCATTTTTACTGAAACCCACTGTTCACCATGACACTCTTTTCCCCACAGTTTTCAGCACGAGGACATATCTTTATTCACTGTCACTTGCCCTGGATTGTCACCCTTACTTATCACCCGTGTTTACTTTCTGTGACTTTCTCTCTCTGCTCCTATCCTCACTGCTCATGCTTACTTATTCTTTTGATTTACCCCCACTTCTCCTTATTGTTCCACCCTGCTTATACCCACTGTTTATTCTCAAACCCACTACTTTTGAACCTTCACTTTTCACTTTTCTCCTGCAGTCATCCCCACTGTTCATCTTTTCATATCCCTGATGTTTATTCCAGTTTCCCCAGTTAACTGCCTCTACATATCCCTACTATTCACCTTATTTTTCAAGGATCACCTTATAACATCAGGGATAACCTTATTCTTATTATATGTTATCCCCCTTCATATTCCAAATCTCGACCCTTACTGATGTCTACTCTTCTCTCTTATGTATACTTACTGTTCATCCTCTCTTCTCCCCAATTTTGACCCAAAATTTCCCCTTCATAATCCCTGCTGCGTATCCTTATTTATTCATGCAGTTCATACACATTTATTTCTTTTATTTACTGTTTATCCAGACTCCCTGCTGTTTATGTTCTCTTTCAGGTATCACTGCTGTTTTCCTTTATTTCTCCCTACTGCTTAGCTTAACTTCTTCACTGCTTCACTGTTCTTTAATACATCAATAATGAAATGCAGCTAAAGAACATGACTTTCTCTTTTTTTGACAAAGCAAGATGCGTGTGTGTGTGTGTGTGTGTGTGTGTGTGTGTGTGTGTGTGTGTGTGTGTACCTGATGACAGATCTCATGCACCACCACCATGGTGAGATCCATCTGGTAAGAGAAAGATGAGACATCAGGATCCAGCAGGATTTTTTGCTCCACAAACACACTAAGACCCCAGTTTTCCATCGCTGCATATGGGTGTTTCGGTACAGCTAAGAGATCTGCTCATACACACACACAAACATCAAAACAAACCAAACAACATCAAGGTTAAGACAATATCTTATTAAGTGCAAAACCACACAATGAAATACACCAAACTTGTGAAATGTGTTTAATGTGAATGAATGAGGTGATCAGATGCATGTGAGCACTGAGATCAGGTGCAAAGACCACTACATAATCTTCAAAGAGAACGCAGCACTAATGAATCCTGTAGGAGTGACTTTTCTTCTATAACCCTGATTACATCCCATAAACAGATCATAAAGTGGAATTATGGGTAAAAATGTCAAAATTACACCTTAAGATAAAGCATTTAACATCATACTCCAACTGGAAACATCCGAATCTTTATTAATGTGAGTGTGGAAGAGGATTTATAGTCATGCAAATATTTATCATAAACTTAATATAGGAGGAAAATCCTCACTAGAGAACTAGTGTCCAACCACTGAGCAAAGCAATTAACCCTGGACAGCTTAGATGGATGGTCTGGATAAGGGTGTCTACCAAACACTATAAATGTTATGCAGTTTTGTCTTTTTGTAGATGATGTTTCAGTTTTTAATAACTTTTCCACCTTAAAGATGCTTTTTGAATGTTTGTTTAGACACTTCACATTACTAAGACAAATAAAACAGATATTTGAAGTGTTTAAATTTAGCCATTAGATTCAGTTATGCAGTGCCGATAAACATCCGTCTGAATCAGGTTTCACATCAGACATTAAGAGAATCTCTTTAGAATAAGAGAATAACTCTGGGGTTTAGTCTGATCATTAAGAAGCCTGTTTAATTAGATGCTCTAATTAAATGTACATTAAAAATTATCATCTAATTCCACTGACACACACACATAAGGTTCACAATTAACCCAGCAAATATTAGACAAACCTTTAGATGATTGTTTTCATATATTGCTTTAAATATACAATTTGAATACGGTCACTCTATGAGCCAAAGACAGTCTGAAACTTTTCACTAAAACAAAGTGTTTTTGTGATGATATTAATTGGAGATTTATAAGGCCAGGACATTAAACACCATCATGTCCATTTAGAGAGACACGGGCTTCGTTCTGAGAGAGAGAGAAATAGAACAAGAAGACAGTAGGGATAATCTCCTGGCCAAGCCAGTGGCCTTGTTCACACCTTCTTTACAACTCACACATTTTATCACCTACAAATCAAGGGCCCTTGAGAACATTTGACCCCTACACCATCAGGTGCTGACTTCTAGACTGGGATGTGGAGGTCACATGGGATCAGGGCTTCTCTTAATGAGGACTTTTACAAGAAGTGATGTGGTGTGTGGAGAGTTGCTGAAATGGATGACTAAACACTAAAGCCTGAAGCCGTCCTCAGTCATGTGCTATAAGAATTTCTGCATTTATTTGTGTTTCTATGTGTGTTTGAGGGGGGTGACACATTGTGCTTCAACTCAGACATGTTAATTAATTATAAAAAGCCTCTAGGTGGTGTCATCTTTCAGTTCCTTCACTGCGCTGAAACACAAATATACATCAGTGTGGCGTCTCCTGCGGACAAGACTGTCCAGAAAAACATGTGTGTGTAAGGGAGAGAGACAGATCAGGGAAGAGTGACACAGACTGAATCACTGACACTGCATGATGGCACAGGTCACGAGAGTTGCTTTTTTTTTTTTACTCCACCTCATTATGAATTTGTTCCTAGAGATCCCAGCTCATCAGGATATGCTGCACTGTGATTGGCTGAGACCACACAATCTGCATTTTTATCTCGCCCCTTTGGAACGAGCTGCTTTACCCCTGCAATGTGTCACAAACTTCTATTTATTCATTCTCAATCTCTCTCCCTTTTCATCCCCACTGTTCCACTCTCGCTCTGTCTCTTTCTCCCATTCTATCTCTCTTTCCTCTCTCTATTCATTCATTTTCATTCTGTCTTTCCTCTTATTCCATCTCTCCTCTATCATTTACAATCCTCCATTCTCTCTCTGTCTCTCTTTCTGTCTATCTGTCCTCATTCATCTCCATTCCTCATCGTGATCCCGAATCTCCACGACCATCTTTGCTCTTTACTGTGAGTACAGAGACAGAGAAAGGGATCCTACAGACGTTCACTTTCCCACACAGGAAATTTAGTTTGGGCTTTGAAGTGATGATGGTGTTTTGTCTCTCGTCTGTGATATCATTTTACTCTGACAGACAGGAAGTCCCTCAGTGAGTCTTAAACATGCTCCACACTGTCCTCTCTCTGTCAGGACTGTCCTCTCTGTCATCACTCACCCTGACAAGCTTCTGCTTTATCTTCATTACAAAACCACATTTCAGCAGAAACTTAAGTGTGAGGAGTGTGTTTCCTCTCACCAGGACAAATTTCACCCAAGAGTGTGTGTAAAAGAAAGAAAACACTCACTGTCACTGGGTGACACGACACTCAGCGTGAGACAAACAAATGCAGCTTTGAGTAAGGACACATGTGTCATTTGCTTTATAACTGTGTGTGTGTGTGTGTGTGCACAGCAACTTGGAAGTGTGGCAAGCTGCTAAACCTCGTCATACAAGATGACCGTGCAACACTTTCACACTGCAGCGCACCCTCTCTCTTTTTCCTTTGAAGATTATGAGTCTCGTTTCCATAGTGACAGAGCGATATGAAAATGTCCTCCATACGTCCAACCTTGAAGAGTGAAATGAGCTCACTAAAAGATTCTCATCTCAAACCATTTCTTTTTTTTATTATGAAAGCCTCGTCCTGACGCTCGGCCTTTATCACCTGATGATAAAGATCAGAACATCAGAATCAGTCACAGCTACAGAGGCAGGAGGGAAGCTGACAGGAAATGGAATATTTGCAAAGACCTGTTACTGGATCATTTATAGTAAAGACTGATGGGAATATCACCATGACCTTTTAAAGCTCAGATGTAAATTATGTCTCAGTGGAACACGGTGAGATTTTACAATGTCACTGTATAATAAATAATAACACTCAATAACACTGACCAAATTCAATTACGGATTCTTATCAGGTTAAAAATAACCAAACAAAACAAAAATGTGTGACTGAGAGAGAAGCAAAGCAGCAGTGAACACCAACATTCTCCAACACACAAACATTCTCCATCAAACAAACATTAACCATCAAACACCAACATTATTATTTAACATCAAACAACCACATTTTTCATTAAACACCTACATTCACCATCAAACACCAACATTCACCATCAAACACCAACATTCACCATCAAACACCAGCATTCACCATCAAACACCAACATTCGCCATCAAACACCTACATTCACCATCAAACACCTACATTCGCCATCAAACACCAACATTCACCATCAAACACCAACATTCACCATCAAACACCTACATTCACCATCAAACACCTACATTCGCCATCAAACACCAACATTGGCCATCAAACACCAACATTCACCATCAAACACCAGCATTCACCATCAAACACCAACATTCGCCATCAAACACCAGCATTCGCCACCCAACACCATCATTCTCAATCATACAGAAACATTCTTTCATTAAACACCAACATTCACCATCAAACACCACAGTATCCATCACTCATAAACATTTATTCACAAACACCAACAATCTCCATAACACAAACATTCATCATCAAACACCAACATTCACCATCGAAAACAAACATTTTCCAAACATTGAACATTCATGTTTAAAGGTGTTGATGGTTATAAATGAACAATTTTGTTTGGTTACTAATAATAATTGTTCAGGTGTTTAAGACATTAAACCGTACAGGACAAAGACACTATGCAGGTGGGCTCAAGTAAAAGTGACAAGCTTGGATTGAAAAAAATGACACTAGTGACACTACATAATAATTAAAAATCCTAAATTATTCATATACTCCATTCATATTTAATGCCTGATTAAAGTAAGACATGTTTGGAGCTGACACTTAGGAGAAGCTCCTTTAACCCAGTGTGAGAGTTTTTTTTTTTAACAAGGCTGGTGTTTATTTCTTGGCTCAACAATGTTTTGTTCTCTGTATTAGTTTGTTGGAGGTGTTCGATTCGTCATCATTTCCTCTCAGAATGACAGTTTCTTTTTAGACTAAGTTCAGCTGCTAATTAAAGTCTTAATTAGCTTTTAGACAGCTAATTGATCTGACAATTACACAGAGACAGTGAGTGAGTGAGGCGTCAGTGCTCTCAGAGGACACGAGCTGAAGTGTTAGAGTCAGATGTCAAGTTAGTGTCAGTGTGACAGAAGAGACGGAGAAGAGACACCCAAACATCACACACAGCACACGCACACTCTACAGTACTCGCTCCATCGTTCTGGGGGTTGGTAATCCCTGTTTTTTTTTTCAGTTTTATCTTTGTGCCTCAAGAACATCAACAATACTTGAAAAAAAAATGGAATGAGATAAAGAGGAGATGCGGTTCTTGTGAAGACAGCACTACAGGATCAGAATCTACAGTGAGTTAACAACATACACTTCTTGTCACAAATTTGACCCACATATAATTACAGACAGGCGCTAACTTTACTACACTTATTACAGATCTGCCTTACGCACAGTGTAAGCACACAAAGGGCCTGAGAAAGCTAATGTTTCACAGAGAATAATGCTAGTTGACGGGAAAAGTTGTTTTAATTTAAGAATGTTGTGTTTGATGGAAAATGTTGGTGTTTTATGGTGAATGTTGATGGTTGACTGTGAATGCTGGTGTTCAATAATAAATGTTGGTGTTTAATGAAGAATATTGGTGTTTGACGGTGCATGTGTTTATGGTTAATGTTTTTATTAGATGTTAAATATCCAAAGTTCATTGGAATGGTAGAAACTTTGTGTTGTATCTGATTAAAACACTGGACAAACACCAGTCCTTTGCTGTCCTTTATTTCATCAAGTTTAGGATACTTGAATAGTTCACATATGGCTCATTGAATTACATGAAGCAAATTCACAAGATGTAAATGGACAGATGATAAGAAATGGACAGGATGAACAGGATGAATGGGATGAACAGAATAAACAGGATGGTCTTTTGTCATTAATGCATCCTAAGAGCTGGACTCAAAGGATATGGTTGAGTATCCACTCAACCACCCATACCTCACCAAGACAAAAAGAACAAAGGAGGTATCTTGGCGTTCAATGGTGAATGTTGCTGTTTGATGGTGAATGTTGCCGTTTAATGTAGAGTGTTGGTGTTTGACGGAAAATGTTGCTATCTTGTCATGAATGTTGGTGTTTGTGAAAGTTTGTGCTTGATAAGAATGTTGTTGATTGAGGAAGTCAGTGTTTTAAAGTGTTGGTACTGTAGTTGTAATTGTTGGTGTTTGATGAAGAATATTGGTGTTTGATGAAGAATATTGGTGTTTGCTCAAGATTGTTTGGTGCTAGATGGTCAGTGTTGGTGGTTAATGATTAATGGTGGTGTTGGATAATGAATGTTGATGTTTATTGGAGAATATTGATGTTTGATGGTGAATGTGTTTGATGGACCATTTTGGTTTTTAATGTTGAATATTGGTATTTTATGGTTGACAGTTGATGGTGAATTGTGATGTTTGATGGTTAATGTTGGTGTTTAATGGAGATTGTTGGTGTTTGATGGTGAATGTTGGTGTTTAATGGAGAAAGTTGGTGTTTGATGGTGAATGTTGGTGTTTAATGGAGAACGTTGGTGTTTGATGGTGAATGTTTGAGTTTGATGGTGAATATTTGTGTTTGATTAAGAATGTTGGTGTTTGCGAATGTTGATGTTTCACTGAAAAAGTCAGTGTTTGAAGGTAAGCGTTGATGGTTGTAATTGTTTGTTTTTGCTGGTGATTGTTGGTCTTCTAAGTTGATGATAAACAATAAGCTTAAAAAAAATAGTGTAAAATAATTTCTCCTTTGATTACTATGACAAATTAAAATCCTGAAAATTTCCTGTCAGATTAAAAGAGTTTGTCCTCTAAGATTTAAGACCAAGCAAGGAAACTCTTCAGGTCATAAATCAGGCGTAATGAAAAATCCTCATTAGACAGTCTGAGCAAAGACAGGACACACACACACACTACTGCCCTTAGACACAAATCACCAATCACTCTGTAATGAACCACACTGTGATTAATCACAGTAATTAATAAATCACACTGTAATTAAATGACAATATTCATACAGTAATTAATCATACAATACACATCATAAAGAATCATTCATCACACTGCAATTAATCACACTGAACATTTAATCACACTGTAATTAAATTAAACTGTTAATCAGTCAAATACTTCATTATACAAATAATTCACACTATTTACTCACACCAGCTACTCAATCACATACACCCTAATTACTCACACTCTAAATAATCAACCACAAACTGTATAATCAATAGCTCTGTAACGACTCTAACTGTAATTCATTAAACTAATCAATGAATCACGCTAAGGAATCAATAATACTGAAATTATTCACACTAACTAATCACACTATAATAAATCCTGCTGTGATTCATTAATATAACTTTTCTCCATTATATTTCAATTTCTTAATCATGCTGCAATTAATGCTGTAGTTAATCTAATATAGAATTTACCCTAAATTAACCACTGGATTAGTATTGTAGACCAGTAGATATTTAATCTCTCTCTCTCTCTCTCTCTCACACTGACACCTCACACACACACAGACACACACACACACAGGAAACGATAGGAGAACTGTAGAGCAGAGCGATTGATGATGAATTTAAATGAAAACATCAAACTGACAGAAAACCAATAGGATGAAACAGAGAACGTTCATTAAATAAAAATGCGCGCACACACACACACACACACACACATATAAAAGCACATACCTAGTTTGGGCAGCGGATATGTGATTTTGAAGTAATCCTGATAGAAGTTGAGGAGGCTCTTGGTGATGTGCAGAACATAATCTCCGGATCCACTCTGAATGGCATCGGGCCGCGCAAACAGCCTTACCTACACACACACACACACAAAATGAGGTTAAGTCATATTAATCTTATGTTCGGTTAGTTAATAGAACTTGTGAAAAAAGTTTGTTTATTAGATTTGTACGAATTAAACACTGATATAAATGTCAGGACATCTCTTGTTGTTCAGTTGAACTGATGAAGCTCCTGAGTAAGAAGAGGAAAACATCTTTAAGATCAGAACTCATCAGTCACCCGGACAAAGCGCAGCTACTGTTCCTATTTCTATAGTGAAATTATTGTAAAGTACACTGTAAGTCTGATCTGCTCGCTGCCTTTAATGCAGCTTCACTGTGGACTTCACTGGAGAAGACATGAATCGGATCTAATCTGATCTGAATGAAGAAGTCAGTAAAGGCACCTTGCCTTTACTTGCCATGTCTCTGTAACAATTCAATTCATTTAAATTCATTGAACTAAACCGACCTGTAACCGAATCCCCAGAACAGAAGAAGCGACTCGACTGATACCAGAGAGACACATCCGGGTCACTGATCTGTCACCTGGAGCTTCAGGAGATCTTTCCCCATAAGCACCTTCATTCTCATTTCCTCTAAAACCGTCTGCTCCTCTCTCACAGCTCTGGTGAGTTTGCTTTGATGGTGTTTGACTTTAAATCTTGCAGCATTTTGCCACTGAACAGAAACAAATAGGGAAGGAGAGTGAAAGAATACGAGGTGTCACACGTTCCCTCTGTAAAACTGATGGTTCTGTTCGATTGGCTGAGGGCTAATGCACGACTGTTTCTGCACCACCATCAATCCAGCCAGAATGAAAGGTTTCATCTCACTCTCTCTCAGAAGGCAAAGAAAAAAAACATTGTTTCACAGCACCTCCTACATCACAGTTCAATTCTATATGAATTTAATTCTTTACAAATATTCCTGGTTTAATGGCTGTAGGAGGTGAAGTGATAAAAGCCCCACACAGAATGCAAATTAATTCAGGATTATTCAGCCTTGGGGAGAGTTAATTAGTCATGAGTTTCCATATGCTGGTCATTTTTCTTTTTTTCCTCTCTTTTTTGTCTCAGAACTCTAATGGAGTTAATTGGACTGGAATTGACCGTCTCTGAGTCTGTTATCGACTGGAGGATAATGACACCAGACGAAGCTCAGAGGATCTGCACAGCTCGTAGCTCACGGACGAGTGGAACAGAATGAAGGGTTTTAAAAACTGGCTGAGTCACCAATCAAACCACCCCCAACCCCCCTGCCACACACACACACACACACACACAGAGGAAGAGAGAATCCCTCAGGACTCTGATTCACGCAAGCTGCCGTGACACAGACTGGAAGGTAACAGCGAAAGACCTTGGATCTGTAAATATTTCTGCTCCTCCACTAAAAGTAAAAACCAGAGACACATGTTT
This sequence comes from Clariallabes melas, assembly GCA_030014275.1. NCBI lineage: Eukaryota > Metazoa > Chordata > Actinopteri > Siluriformes > Clariidae > Clariallabes > Clariallabes melas. Next base: position 2,194,341 of record JAQMYI010000004.1, on the reverse strand, counting down.
CTATGGCAGTAGTCTGTCCACTTACTGCTTCTATACCTTTATGCCATATCGCATCACATGTGTAAATATCTTCACGATTAAAGCTCTGACTATAGAAGGTTTAAATGTGTTTTTATTCAAATCTTTTATCCTAAAACCCCATGCCCTTCATTGTTTCAGTGAAAGTCTGCTCTAACTCACACAGTTTAACCTCATGGAGGGTGGGTTAATGAGCCGATGAGTTGTTTCTATGTGTGTTAGAAAAAGGGGAAGACTTAAGATGTGCAGAGCAGCATCAGCACTCCAGACACAGGCAATGTTCTATTTAAGACCTGGGGTAATAATAAAAACAATTAGTAGGATACAGCACCTGTTACATTTACTGTTACTGTTCCAGTCCCAGTTAGTTACCATTTCTGTTTTATTTACTGTTGCAATTACCGTTATTGTTGAATGAAGACACTGATAATGTTACAGGTACTGTTGCTGTTTCTGTTAAAAGTACTGTTACTCTTACTATCACTGTTACTGTTGTTAATGTAACTATTATTGTTGTAACTATTACTTTATTGTTGGAACTATTAACATTTGTCATGGGTGTCCCCTAGAGGGTGCTGTGTACTCCTGGAATCATTTTTACATTTAAGCACTTTTAAGTTCAGTTCCCACCTTTCTTTCTTTGCTCTTTGAATTCACTGTAAGAGCCATATTTCATTTTATAATTTTGTTGTTGTGTTTATTTTATTCATTTAGTTAAGCACTAAGCATTTATTTTATTAGTTAAGCATTAAGCATTTAGTTTGTCAGTCAAGCATTCATTTATGATAATCGTAAGTTGGTCTGTGACGTCATTCCACTATTGCACGTAGCTGCATGACTATTGCACGGTAAAAAGTCAGTTTAGATGCGGAAGTTGTGGAGAGCACAAGCTTTTGACCGTAAGCTAAGAACGTAACCTACAAGATACAACAAATAGGTTGTTGTAAACTTAAGAAAACCGTAATGAGATACAGCGAATAGGTTGTTGTAACGACAGTGGATTTACTCAAGACAATTGTACGAAGTGTTG
>JAQMYI010000004.1:1942536-1954268 GCA_030014275.1 Clariallabes melas | reverse complement strand
AGCTGCTTTGAGGCAATGACAATTGCTAAAAGCGCTATACAAATAAAATTGAATTGAATTGAATTGAATTGAATAGAGTGTAGGGTACAGCGGGGTCGGTAAAGGGTAATATGGTGTAGGTAATATGGTGTAGGTAATCGGGTGTATGGAACAGGGTTACAAGGAAGAAAGAAGGTTACAGTGGTAGTGAGAATGTCTGAGCTGCAGTGACGTTTTAAAACTGCTCAGAGTCTATTTATAGCCACATTACACACACACACACACACACATACATACATCTACCTGAGCTCCAGATGGATTGGATGCATGGCTGCTGCAATCTAATCAAATTACACGCACACGCACACGCACACACACACACACACACGCACACACACACACACACACATAAGGCAATTCCTATTTAACTCACAGTCTTTCCCCTGACCTTTGGCCTAGGAGCTGTAATCCAGGAATCTAAGCACAGGAGTTTTAGTATAGGAATTCTGTATTAAACAAAAAACAGAATTCCTGAGAACTTGAGAACTAAAATTTTATCCCAGACCTAGGAATTCTACTCGCAGAACTTCAGAAGCACCAGAGCCTAACCTAGCAACTTAAGGAGAGGAACATTCAGGATTGCAGTTGAGGCTCTTTAGACGTTAATGCAGGATGTTTAGCTCTGGAATTTTAATTACTACAGTTACTTTAAGAAACTCTAGTCAAAGAACTCTAATCCAGGAAAACTAGACTGATCCAGGAACTGTAGCTCAGTAACTAAGGCCTAGCAGAGACACCTAAAGAACTTCAACAGCAACTTTGGTTTTGTAGAAGGAAATTCATCCAGGATCTTCAGTTGAAGAAATCTGGTGTAGAAACTTTAGTCCAGGAAAACTTTCTTCATTTTAGAAATTTCAGCCCAGAAACTTTAGTCCAAGTCTATTTTACAAACTCTGGTCCAGAAACCTCGACACCGGACTCTGAGAACAACCTGATTACAGAAGTTTAGGCAGAGGAACTTCAGTCCAGGAACTTTAGTCCTTTATGTTAGGAGGACCTGATAGTCTAGCAGCTCAGAGCTCTGTATACGATTATGTTTGTTCCTTATTTCTTGCTCTTTAAAAGGAAGGACTGTGTATAAACAGAATTTTCTCAAATTAGCGCTGACGTTTGGCCTTTGTTCATTTGAAATCCAGCGTTTTTTAGAGATCAAAGACACAAACTACACACACTGTCACTGTCCAATTATTCACAGTCCGTCCTCTGTCTTCTCTTTTTTTTTTCTTTAATCCACTCTTCTTCCCCTCTCTCCATTATCTCACTTCAGTGCTCTCTCTCTCTCTCTCTCTCTCTCTCTCTCTCTGTGTGTGTGTGTGTGTGTGTGCTTTAATTGGGGGACAGAGGGTTCTGTCGTCTCTGAACTGTCAACCTCAGAGCTAAAACAGTATCTGGGTTAGAAAGGAAGAGAGAGAGACAGAGAGAGAGAGAGAGAGAGAGAGAGAGAGAGAGAGAGATGCAGAAGGAGGTGAAGAGAGAAGTGGCACAGGAAATATCAGACTTAAAAAAATACTTTAAAACATCATATATATGATGTGTCTAGAGAGAGAGAGAGAGTTTAATTGATGTTTTCACTGTTGTATCTGTTATTGTTTACTTAAGCGTGTAAGGCAAAATGATGCAAAACGTTTTCTTCACATGTAAAACACTGAATGTAACATTTTCAATTCCTGCGTGGGTCTGAAATCTTTCGGGACAGTAAGCGGGAAATTTTACACTACACACTTTAGTCCTGACAATAAAGCAATCAATAAGATAAACCCTAAGCTTTTAACTTAAGACAAGCCTAAATATTTGAATGAAGACATTTAGGTCATGAACTTCAGTCTAAAAATTATATTATAATTATATTTTGCGAATATGATAATGTTTTCCTGCTGTATTCACTATGCAGTATAAAATCTACAGAGAATTCCTAGAAAGGCCGTGAAGTAGAGGAGCATTAATGCATCCGATTCCTGAGCAAAAACAGAGAAAACGTCTCAGCTGGAGGCCATGAGGTTCCTGAGATAAAGTCCTGAGAGACGCGGAATAAGGTTTTGTTAAAAGTCTTGTGGGTGTGTATGCACAATGAAAGGAGATTCTGCGAGAGTGGCCGTGGTGTCTGAGTCTGAGACTGAATCACTCTCACTACGCTGAAGAACCCCAATTATTTTCAATAGAGCGAATTCAGAGCAGGTTTTAGGAGAGGTTTAGAAGCGGTTACCTATTTTAGGTCCACTTGATTTTTTCTCAAAGTAGTAGACTTTGCCACCAAGTCCTGAATCAGAAAAAGCAGGAACATTGGGCTGAACAAGTGCAACATGAGGGAACCTCTACTCATATTATATCCTACAAATTTGCTGCAAGAAAAGTTAGCCTACAAGCTTCAGCCTGGAAATCTTAGCTTACAAACTTCAGGCAAGATGGTTTAGCTTATGAATTACAATTTCAAAAATTTAGATCACAAATTTGAATCAGGTGTTTTTTTGTTTGTTTGTTTGTTTGTTTTTGTCTGGACGTGATCTATGTCAGGAATAACCCCTACAGCGCACCTCAGTCATGTGCAGAGAACACTCACCTGAACCTAGTTAACTCATTATCCATCCATCCATCCATCCATCCATCCATCCATCCATCCATCCATCTTCAACCGCTTATCCAAAGTCGGGCTGCGGAGTTAACTCATTATCTCAGTTATAAATCGTGATATCTTTAGTTCAGTATTTGTATTAAATCTGTTTTGGTCTGTTTAGTCCTGTTGTTTGCTGTTCCGATCTCATGTATGGTTTGTTGCAATTTTTCTCAACTCAAGTTTCCGGTTTTGTTTGTTGTTTATGTTTATATGACTATTAAAGTCTTCATTTCTGCACCCATGCAATCCTTCAACCGCGGCAATCTTACTGTACATAGTCAGAAAATCTTAGCCTATAAATTTAAGTCAAGACATTGTAAACCCATGGATTTCAACATAGAAATTTTTCATATACTGTATGAATTTGTACTTAATTATACTGTATGATTTTAACTACAAATTTTACTGTAGAAATTTTAACCCTCAAAAACTTTAGTCAAAAGATTTTTTTCATTTTCAAAAAAAAAATGTAGTCTAGAAATTTTACCATACACACAATTTTAAACTACAAGTTTTAGTCTAGGAATGTTACAAATGCCTACAAAATGTATTTAAATTATTTTGCATAATTAAGATAATTCAGACTACAGATTTTAGTCCAGAAATCAAGGAATTTTAACCAACAAAATTGAGTTTAAAAGACTTGAGTCTAGGGACTTTGGAAATGTTTTACCTATAGCCAGGAGCTTCAGCCACTTTAATGTCAAAATTTTAGGCTGCAAACTTTATCCTACGTACTTCAGCCTATACATTTTAGCTTACAAATTTCTGCCTAGAAAAAACACCAGGAACTTTTTTCTGTTGTTTTTTTTAACCTTTTTCTTTTTTCTTTTTTTAACTTTTTTTCTGGTTTTGTTTGTTGTTTATGTTTATACCTATAAATTAACTTAATTATACTGTATGTAGAAATTTTAATGTAGAAATTTTTATGTAGAAATTTTACGAGTTAAATAAAATTTAACTCGTAAAATTTCTTTCTACATTTCTTTAATGTAGAAATTAAATTTCTTTAATGTAGAAATTAAATTAAATAAAATTTCTTTCTACATTTCTTTAATGTCGAAATTTTAGGCTGCAAACGTTATCCTACGTACTTCAGCCTATACATTTTAGCTTACAAGTTTCTGCCTAGAAAACTTAAATCAGGCATTTTATCCTATCAACTTTACTAAGAAAGGAAAGGAAAGAGAAATAGAGAGAAAGGATAAATAAGAGGAAAATAATTACACAACAGAGGAAATGTATACAAAGAGACAAAAATGATATAGGATGAAATTCGCTCAGATCTTCTGGAGCGGTGACCTCACTGCGGTCCGAACGGGCAGATCAGACTTCACACGTCAAATTCTACACACAAGTCATGTTCCTAGGTGTCAAAACTTGTTAGATTTATGCATTGACTGTTACCATAGAAACGGACAGCCTGGCATGGGGCCAAATTGTAGAACCTTCAGCTAAAAATCCACAGCGTGATGCTGTTAGAGTGAGCAGCCTGAGTGACGTGTGATGAAGATGATGGACTTTTACCACCCTGGAGATAATTATAGCACGTCCTGATTTTATTAATGAACAACACATCGCCTGCGAGCTTTTCGAATCCATTCACAGTTACATTTAATGCTATGGAACATTTACAAAAACAGGTTTAAACCAGACTCTCTTTTATCTCTATCATGAAGGGCTTTTTTATTTAATTTTATTTAAGCAGATTGTGATGTTACAGATTTTACACCAAATGAATCTCCTGACCAATCAGATTCCAGGATGCAGCAGCACCATGGTATAACCATCACTCAGCCTCTATTACTGTATATCCATTAAATGCAGATCTAAAAGGAAAAAATGTAACTGGTAAAGTTTGGAGAGAAAAACAGTAAAATGCACATTAATAAAGCGGCCGTCATCACTAATAAATGTATCAGTCCAAAAAATAAGGCTCCACTGTTATATAAGCCATCATAATAAGCCTGTAATTTCACTCATAATTGCACTCCATTAAATCCAGGCTCTCTGACCGTTCTTATCGTTTACTTTCAATTCTTTTTCCTTCATTTCTTTTCAGCTGCGTTTTTTTTTCTTCTTCTTCCCCCATCACCCCTGTATACTTCAGTACGGCTGGTCATTATTCACAGCTCTGTGGCCGACTTCACATAGCACAGAACGCGCTGGAAATGGGACATGCATGAATATCCACAGCACACACACACACACACACACACACAGCAGTAAAATAAACCCTGGCCCCTTATGTAAGTTTAATTACAGAGCCCGAACTAGCCTGGGGATTTCTTCTTCTACAGTAATTAAACCACACATACGGAGCTTCGTTTCGCTTCTCCTAATCTTTTTATTTGTATTTTTTTTACTTATCAACTGTACTGTACATATCATGTATCAGATATAACACACTGTACTCCACACCCCGAGGGGAAACTAGCACATATTTTTCATTTAATTTTACTTCATTGGTATTATCTTGTATTATCTTGTATTATTATTATTATTATTTTTCGCGTCAGACAAAAGAAGAACACGGTGAAATGATTTCATCATAAGGACGAGAGACGACTCGATGTGCGCTCCTCGCAAAGAGACAGCGAGGAGGTTTTGTAAATAACGTTACATTTACATTAGTCATTTGCATATTAGATGAGCGTATGATAATTATAACCTCATTTGCATAATGCTATAGCTGCGGGATGTTGTTTATCTGAAAGTCAGCATGATGTGTTTTATAAATAAAGTCATATTTCCTTCATTATTCTTGGGGTTAATAAACTGTTATTATCGCTGCTCCAGATTTTAAGCACTCCCGGTCCTGTACCGGCCCCTTGCCTGCTCCACTTTCCTTATATGGCAAACACTTCCTGTTCTCGTCTTGTGTTACTATGGCACGTTAATACTCACACCTGTTAGTCGTGTATTGAATCTGCTTTCTTTAGTCGTCTCTGGGGTTTTGACCCCAAACCACACGCCTATTCATCCTATAAGGAAAACACCTTCACCTGTACCATTACCAATACCAATAAGTCCAGTGGTAAATGTACCATGGTATTTTTTACAGTACTACTTCCTGATACTTATTAGCTGATATATTACAGGTTCCTCACTATTGTCCATGGTTCCACCATGCCACATGGTACTATGGAGCACATAACAGGATACTGTCAAAAAATATGCTATACATGGTATAGTGCTGCCTGTACTACACCACGCCCGTAGTATGGTACAAACATACTGTAGATACCACCTGACCTTCGGTAGCCACTGAGGTTCCTAATAAGTATTGTTAATAATAACCATTGTACTACCCACTGAAGTGCCATAATACCCACACTGGTACTCTGTACAGTACAGTGTAATGGAGCCAACCTCCGATGTTTTGCATCATGCAGCTGCATTGCATTCTGGGGAAACATTTGCACTATGTCTACACAGGCCTGATGGAAGTCCCTTAAAGGAGGAGTAAGCAGTTCTACAGGAACTCTATAATCAATCATATCCCTCTGACTTCACTGCTCCTTCAATGCATGGACAGCGATGCCCAGGCTTGAAAGTAGGCAATGAAAGAAGGCGTCAGAAGACTACGGTGATGAGACTCTCAGCCGCAGTAAAACATCTGAACGGCGGCGACGGTTTAAAGAAGGCCACACGTCCCTGAACTTGCCGACAAAAGAGATGTTTGAACTGTACACACAATCATTTACCAACGCCACTTGTACTGTACGTTACAGGAACTCGGCTGGGAGTTATTGCCACATACAGTCCTGACCGTACACCAGGACATTTCCACATGGAGTTCCTGGGAGGCCGGGGTTTTTAGATGTGAGGCTGGCAACCAGAGAAAACTTTCTACCTTGATGGTGTCCAAGCTCTAGTGAAACACTGGGATAAGTGCGTTAGTGTATCAGAGGATTATATAGAGACATAAAGGGAGTTTTTACTCTCAGAACTGTGTTGTGTTATTCTGTACAATAAAACAGCTTCGACCTGAACGCCCTTCCTCTACATTCTAACAGGACCCGGCAGGTTAACCTGAGAATCACTAAACAGATGAGAAATCTTCCAGTATGTACATGTTGAGTGTGTTTCTGCGTGGTGGGTTACTTTAAATGGGGTCTAATGGAGTAAAACACTCTATTTCTTTCCACTAACAGCAGAAAAGACAAACCCCTGAAGGTATCACCTCAAGGACCTTCACTGACTGCTGGAGTGTTGTGGTTTCTTTTTTCACTGTTAGTCCAACGCAATTTGCTTAACTGAGAGGAAGTCTTGGTCAAACAGTGGTACCTTGGCGCTGTGTGATGATGCCAGTCCTGCATGAATAACGCTTTCAATTAACACACCTGATCAAAGGTGGCTTCAGTCATAGCCGTGTTATTGTCCTCCGCATCGACAGGAACCTGTGAACACCCTCTCCTGTGGCATCCTGCCCCGAAAAACAATTAATCCTCAATATGGATTCCTCTTCCGCTCTGATATCAGCGCTGTAATAACCCATTCCCTCAACAATGGCATTAGATTAATGCTCGGAAAAAGAAGTGCCATTGGACTGCGCTCGGTCTTGACGGCGGGTTTGTTTACCTCCGCTTTTAATCAGCACTTCAATCTGCTCCTCTCAGACACCCAGAGAGAGATGAGTAGCGAATATCAGATGAACGACATCACCGTGCCTCCAGTTACCTGCAGGCTGGACTGTTAATCACAGGCTCACAGGAAACTGCTGTATTAATGAGTGTGTGTGTGTGTGAGAGAGAGACATCACCTCTAATCTTCTCTGATCATGGACGCTCAAATCAGATACTTATTGAGAATGAAATAACGAGACAATTCCCCCAGTCTCTCGGCTACAATCTGCTACTTCTTTAGTGCTTTTCTCGATAAAACACCTCAAGTTTAACCTCATTAACTCCGTGTTAATTACTCAAATTTTAAAAGGACTGACACTTCATGTAGAAAACCCACTTCCTACATCATTATTCAGCATGTGTGTGTTGGTCCGGTTGTACCTACACTTTGTTTCTGAATTCAGTCTTGGTTATAGATACATTATATGGACAAAAGTACTTGTCCAAACTTGTTAATTATTGAATTCAGGTGCTTCAATCAATCAGGTCCCTTGTCCCCAGTGAAGGACAATCTTCATGCTTCAGCATACGATGGACAATGCTACATTTCCCACTTTTTGTTAACAGTTTGGTGAAGGCCATGACTCCGCCCCAGTGCACAAAGTAAGGACTATAAAGACATGGTTTGATGAGTTCAGTCTGAAAGAACTCGAACGGCCCTAACACGGAGCCCTGACCTCAACCCCATCGAGCACCTTTGAGATGAACTGGAACGAACACTGTGAGCCGGACCTTCTCATCCAACATCAGTGTCTGACCTCATAAACGCTCTACAGAATGAATGGACACAAATTCGCACAGAAAAACTCCAACATCTTGTGGACGGCCATCCAAGAAGAGTGGAAGCTGTTAGAGCTGCGAAAGGGGGAACCGGCTCTATATTGAAGGGTGTATTTGGATACAATGTCACTTCAGGTTTGGCCAAATATTTTTGTCCATATAGTGTATTATAAAAAACTGGAGACAAAGAATGTAAAAAGTTCAGGAGTCTCAAGTCTGATGGAACGTCACAGCTCTACCACGTCATCATGTTTCTCCTACTCTGATGAAGCATCCAGAACTTCGAGTGAGTAAACAACTTCAGACTTGTGCTGAGAGGGTTCGTCTTTGTTCCTTGCCATGAGGAAGTGTGTGTGTGTGTTTTCGTTTTTCACTCCTTCTCGTCTCCCTTGAGGACACTTGCAGTAATTAGACGCCTCTTAAAGCCCTCGTCCAGCGTAATTAAACAAGAGTGTAAGAAAACAGATCAGTTGTCTCCTCCTGACTCCTCCTCTTCCTCCTCTTCCTCCTCCTCCGCCTCCTCCAGCTCTTCTTGCACTTTTTTTCAATAATGTGGACACTTGTTATTTCCTCATTACCGTTATTCGGAAGAGGAAGGTGCTGACCTCCCTTTAAAGAATAGTGAATTAAATAATAATAATCATCTGGTGAGTTTCAGCACGCACAAGGGGATTCTGTCCATCTATCTATCCATCCATCACTTTCCTCATCTACTAGTATAATATCTTCAGTTTCTTCTCATCTGTTCATTCCATCCATCCATTATCCTCTTTCTTCACTCCATTTTATCTTTCTTTTCTTCTTCTTTCTCATCCATCCATCCATCCATCCATCTATCAAACGTTTCCTTATATTATCCTCTTTATCCGCTCCATCCATTTTATTTTATCCATCCATCCATCCGTCCAAACATTTAATCCACTCCACTATATCTTAAATTTTTCTCATCAATCCATCCATCCATCCATCCATCCCTGTTGTCATCTACTAGTACAATCTCATCTGTTTGTTCTTTATTCCATCCATCCATCCAAGTTTATCTTTCGTTTAAATTTAAGGTTCTTCATTCATCTACCCATCTATCAAACTATTCCTTCTATTATCTTCTTTATCCGCTCCAACTATTTTATTTTATCCATCCATCCATCCGTCCATCCATCTGTCCATCCATCCATCCATCCGTCCATCCATCCATCCATCCATCCGTCCATCCATCCATCCGTCCATCCATCCATCCGTCCATCCATCCATCCATCCATCCGTCCATCCATCCATCCGTCCATCCATCCATCCGTCCAAACATTTCATCCACTCCACTATATCTTAATTTTTCTCATCAATCCATCCATCCATCCCTGTTGTCATCTACTTTCATCTGTTTGTTCTCTATTTATTTCATCCATCCATCATTAATTCAAGTTTATCTTTCGTTTAAATTTAAGTTTTTCCATTCATCCACCCATCTATCAAACTATTCCTTCTATTATCGTCTTTATTCGTCTATATTTTATTTTTTCCATCCATCTATCCATCCATCCCTTTTGTCATTTAGTGGTATAACCTCCTCTGTTTCTTCTTCTCTATTCTTTCTCTCTATCCATCCATCCATTCATCCTCATTATTCACTCAAGTATCTTTCTTTTCTTCCTCCATCCATCCATCCATCCATCCATCCACCATTTTCAGGTTTTAGCTCTCAGGTCTTTGTGTGTTTTTCATACCGAGATTAACAGACAATAAAAATGTTTATTATTCACCTCAAATCAGGGACAGATGCTGATTTCTTCCTGACTATTTAACATCCTAGAAAGGAGAGTCGGCCTCTGTCGGATTTCAGGATCCTGACATGAAGCTATTTAGAGTGTAAAGGTCAGACCCGGCAAGGACCATAATCAAGGCTTAGGGTGCAAATACTTTTACACTTCAAGGGAAAACAAGGAACACAATCAGGGAACCACTCCAAATCCCCCAGTGCTTGTCTCCATGGAAACCATGACTCTGTTTAACCAAATGTATACCTATGTAATGTTTTACCGCAGCACTGCTGAATTCTGGATTCTGATTGGTCAGAAGGTGTTGATTTATTTTTTTTTCTAACAGCAGCTCTGACCGTCGTACAGCACAACATCCAGCCAATCAGAATACACGGTTTATCATCAGCATTAGCCACGCCTCCTCCGTTTTGCACTTTATTCTCTCGTCCCCTGGCTTTATTTGCTCGGATGTGTTTTTCTCTTTTCTCTGAGAATTTAACGCTTAGGTCCAGAGTTTCCATAGGGTCGCCATAGCAACTGCTGTCTCTCACACTGGGACTCCATCAGACCTGTGTCCCATTCCATCTCTCCATTCATACCTCCATCATTCTACACCTCTGTCATCACCCCCCTCATTTACCTCCACTCCCAAATTGCACCCCTATACAGCACCTCAGTTCTCTTATACACCGTTCATCTGTCCTTCATGCTTACACTCTGTTCTCTCCATCCAGATTTAGCATCGCTCTTTAACCACCTTATCTCTTCCTAGACCGATTTCTATATTAATTCTCTATCCATCCATCATCTATCAATTCATCTCCTTTAGCATTTTCCTCCTCCAATCCACTAGTAAGAGCATACATCCTGTCCTCTGTCCTTCCATCCATTCATCTACACTATTTATCCTCTCCACTACATCTTCCTCCTACTCCCATACCCATCCATCTATCCTTCCATCTATCAAACTATTCCTTCTATTCATCCTCCTCCTCCTCCTTGACCACTCCATCATATATTATGTTTTGAAATATCCATCCATTCAACCACTTCATCCATTCCATTATAGCTTTATTCTCCTTCATTCATCCGTCCATTCATCTGTCCATCGAACTTCTTCATTCACTCCATTATATCTTTATTTTCTTCCATCCATCCATCCATCCATGCACCCCTTTACTGCTTACTATGACAATGTCTTCAGCTTCTTATCTATTTATTCCATTCATTCCATCTCTCCAACCATCTATCCATCAAACCAATCCCTTTGTCCATTCCATTATATCTTTTTTCCTCCATCCGTCCATCCATCCCCTTTGTCATCTACTACTACAATCTTTTCAGTTTCTTCTCATCTACTTATTTCATTCATTCCATTCATTAGATCCATCCATCCGCTTCATTTACTCCACTTCATCTTATTCTTCCTCCACCATCCATCCATATATTTTTTTTATTTACACCTCTATCTCTTCATTTTCATCCCTCATCGCTCCTCAATCTCTGCTTTCTATCCTGGAGGGCTCCGTTCCTCCATCAGTTCATCTTTCTTCCATCCTAACATCATTCCTTCATCCATGCTCTACGTTCACTCTTCCTTCCTCGCCTCCCTTCATGCTCTCACTATATTGGCTCATCAATCGAAAAACTTCATCTATCCGTCCACACACACTTCCTCATTATTAAAGCTCCATCTTTCCTCTCCATCTGTTCATTTCCTCTCTCTCTCTCTCTCTCTCTCTCTCTCTCCATCATCAGGCAGGCAGTAACTCAGACACTCAGGAAACATGAAGACCGGGTAGTGAAGGAAGGAGAAAAAGAGACAACTAGAGGAGAAAGTCTTACTGCTGCAGTGTGTGTGTGTGTGTGTGTGTGTGTGTGTGTGTGTGTGTGTGTGTGTGTGTGTGTGTGTGTGTGTGT
>JAQMYI010000004.1:1721185-1733801 GCA_030014275.1 Clariallabes melas | reverse complement strand
GCATCATGTCAACCAACTCTCTTGCCTTCCCTGTCATGGTCCCAACATTCAAAGTCCCTACTTTCACTCCTAAACTCGTGCCTTTCCTTTTCTCTCTCTGCTTTCGAACACGCCTTCCTCCTCTCCTTCTTCGACCAATGATAATGATGATAACCCCATGCCTTATTTTATCCTTGGTGATGAAGCTTTTGCCTTGAGAACTGATTTGTTGAAGCCATACAGTAGATGTGGATTTCTACAGGATATATAGTGCAAGTTGTGTTGTGGAAAACGCCTTTGGCATCCTTGCCCGGGATGTATTAACTGTGTTAATTATTATAAATCTAAATATTTTTTATGCTTTTATTGTAAATAGAATTTGATGAAATTTGAATAAATATTATAATTATATAAAATGTATTTAAATATTACATGGTTAATTATGTCATTACTTCCATCTACATTTAATACAAGGATTTTTGGCTGCCAAATGCTTCTGAAAAATCAGCAGCGAAGGAGGTGATACCAATGCTTAAGAATAAATACTGTAACGTCTCGATAACGGCACTTAAGAATCGATACTGAAAAAAAATTTGTCAGAAGGGACAAGCCGGAATTTTTGCACATGCTCCAATTTTCCTCAACATCAATGCACAAATACAATTAAAATCGAAAGAATACGAAGAAAGTATCATAACTATAAAACTTTTATTTATACTAGGAAGGCAACATATGCAACCACCCCGACCACCCATTGCACATTGTTTTCTGCAAACAGAAGAGTGTGTATTGCATTAATAAGCAGCGAGGACAGGCATTTCTTTAAACTGTAAATATCAGAATTCCTGCATTTTTAAAAGACAGACTATTCCTTTTACAGTATCATCCAGAATGTGTGCAGTCATGCTGAATAGTCGCCCACTGTCAGCCCGCATACATGGAGCGGTAAGGTAAACCCAGGCTGCCAGAGCTGGGAACCACACTTCATTTCTCTCTTCATTATTATTATTTTTGTGACAATAGTTTTAGTCTTTTTACTCTCTGCAGAGTAAGCCTCAAGCTTTTTGAGAGCTTCTGCTATAGGTGGTTGACTGAGGGTTGACTTAAAAGATTTAACTGCTGCCCAAATTATACAATAATAATAATGTTTGTTGTATTAAAGCTTTTGACAGGCATTCCCCATGTGATTTTGCTTTAGAAAAAAAAAAAAACTTTGCATATTGCAAATTTGACGGCATGTTGATGTGGTTGTCAACTCATGTATTTTGTGTCATCGTTTCAAGTGATTAGAAGACCAATCAATCAGTTTTGTTTGAGGGTATTTCTCCCTTACGTTTTGTTCTCAGTAAGTTAAACACATGCTCAGTTGGATTGAGATCTGGTGAATATTCAATTTCTTTGCCTTGGGGTTTTGGGCCATTATACATCTGTATTGTGGAATGCCATCCAACCAGTTTTAAAGCATTTGAATGAATCTGAGCAGAAAGTATACTTCTATACACTTTAGAATTCACCCTCCTCCTTCTATCAGCAATAAACACCAGTGACCCGGTTCCACAACCATGCATGCCCATGCCATACCACTGCCTCTACCATGTTTGACAGGTGATGTGGTATGCTTTGGACGAGCACTTCTTTCTGTTATTCTCTTCCAGTCATCCTGATACAAGTTATTCCACTATCAATATAGGCAAGTTGTCTTTTTTATTTTTTTTATTTTTTTTTATTTTACAAAATCAAATGTGTCTACTAATCAGAATTGATGAATGAACTATCAGATCTGTACACTGTGCTTTGTCACTCTTGCCAATATTGAGAGAGATGCAATCAGACACACGCATGATGGAGTGTCTGAATGTTCTCTGGTTTATTCAGAGAAAAAGAGGTATTTTAGTTCTAAGCCAAATGCCTTGAGTAAACAATTATAACATACATTCACTATTCAGTGCTTCTCAAAGCCAGACTCCACGGCTGGTCAATCCGGACAAAGCCCACACCTCAAATTAGGAATGCAATAATAAAATGTATTGAAGTGTATGTTTACTACTTTAAAAAAAAAAAAGATAAAAATATGAATAAATTCTAAGTTTTGTAGTCAATCTGCAGGTCATTGCGGAGCTCCTGGTCTGAGATTAAGGCTAAACATACAGTAATTGTTTCATGGCAGCGCGTATAAGAGAGTTCAAAGGTCGGCAAACTGGTGGATGTTTAAAAATTTGCGAGTTAGCTAACAGCTAACAGACTTTCACTATTTGTCCTTCAGGCATTGAAAAGTTAGACTTCGGCATCTTATTTCAATGTACTGTACATCACGTTCCCTATACAGCGAGGATATCACATTCCAAATGTGCAAAGAAAAGGTCAGTGGCTGCAAAGACTGGGGTCGATCAATAGTTCAGGATTGAAATTTCCTACATTCTACCTGAGATGCAATAACAAACTAGACTCTATATTACAGTAACTTAAAGACATCATGTGTTATATTGGACTTTAAGCTGCCTAAAACAGTATGCCTGCACAACAATCCTTGCGATCCGTTATCACCCAAAAGAAGATGGGTTTCCCGTTGAGTCTGGTTCCTCTCAAGGTTTTTTCCTCATGCCATCTCAGAGTTACTGGTGGTTGCAGATGTTGTGAAGCTGTTTTTCTTCACCAAAGAAAAGATTCGGCAATCATCCACTTTAGTTGTATTCTATGGGCTTTAGGGTTTTTTTTGGTGTTGTTGAGCTCTCCAATGCATTCCTTCCTTATAAACATGTTTCAAATTGTTGATTTGACCACTTCAAAAGATTCGGATATCTCTCCAATCTTGTGTTTGTTTACTCATCTTAACAATCACCTTCACTTGCATCAGGACCTCTTTGGACTGCCTATTGACAGTTCCCATGAACAGATGAGACTTGAAAATTTTACACTTGGAATCAGTGGCAGACTATTTATCTCCCTAATTTGTTTTGAAATAGCTACAGCTATAGATACAGATCACAACTGGATCAAACTGCTTATAATTTAGTTGTGCATTTACTACTGATTCTGTAAAAATGCAAAATACTAATCCTAAACTTTTAATGCTATACTTTTGTTAAAACCCTTGAATTAAAGCTGAAAGTTTACATTCAGCTTGAAGGGGCAGTCTTGTTTCATGCATGCAGAAATGCAGCTCTGTGTGTTAAGGTGCATGGTGGTGGCTTGTTTTCTTACATCAGTTTGTGAGTCTTAGATGCAGACCTTTATATTTATCACAGGAATTATGATCAAGGAGGTGCACTGTGAACTGTATATGGCTATAAGGAAACTGAAGAATACACCCTATTGACTGTTTATTGTTGTCTGAAATTTCAACCATGCCAATCTGAAATAAATGCTCCCTAAAGTCCATCAACATGTGAACTCTGCAGTGAGAGGACCAAAACATTCCCATCCCCGGTACGCAACACATGATGCCTCGAGCAGGTCAAACACTAGACAGTAGGATCAATCTCTGGTCCTCAGGATTGGTTTAAACTCACCAACTGTTACATGTTCAGTAAGGCTCCAATCAATGGTGACACCACCAACTTGACAAAGTACATGGCATCAGAGACCAGCTACACCAGTAAGTGCACTAAAGACATCACTATATTCAAGACCATTAATACACACTCCATCCAAGAGCTGTGGATGAGTGCAGATGTGCCGACATACAGTGCCAATTCAGACCATCGTAAAATTCAGCTACCTCCATCCCAGATGCCCTGAACATTTTCTTTGCCTAGTTCAAGCAAGACCCCCCTTTTCTCAACGCTCTAATACTGTGAGGAAAACTCTACAAAGAGTCAACCTACGAAGACTACTGGACCAGACAACATTCCTAGCAGAGTGCTCAGAGGTTGTGCAGCCCAGCCTGCAGAATTTCTCACAATTATTCTAACCTGCTTCAAGGCCACTAAAATCACCCCTGTGCCAATTAACTTCAGTGTCCTGCCTTAATAGCTGCCATGCTATTTCACTGACACCCATCATCCTGAATTGTTCTGAGAGACTTATCATGAGGCAAATCAAAACCCTGCTGCCTCTCTCACTGGTCCCTGTTGCCCTGTAGTACATGTATTGTTCCAGTGACTCAAAAGATTATGCCAGCGCTACCACCCTCCATCTGGCACTTACCCTCCTGGACAAAATAAGGACACATATGTTCAGTGGTAGACTAAGGACACAAATCCTGTACTTAAGTAAAAGTGGAGATAAAATTTTACTTAAAATGATCATCCATTTAAAATTTCTACTTGAGTAATAGTACACAAGATCCTGTCTTCAAATCTACTAAAGTATCAAAAAACTATGTATCTTGTTGTTTAATCTAATCATTCTGGGTGATAGGGCTCTAATGTCACTCTGGGCACACAGATATAAAACATGTCCAGTATTAGTTATTTTGTGACATTAATGTTTTAATTGCCTGAGGCACATTTTGTTCAGACGAAATTACACCAGGGTGGAAAGATACCCAATTAAGTTTCAATACTTAACTATTTAATAAATATTTTAGTTTTCCACTGTTATTGATTAAATACAATCATTTTAAAACAATTAGTTAAATTGAGTTCCAATTACAATAGTTTAAGGTCCAATTTATTTATGATGGTTAACACAAGCTACTGAATTTATTATTTGATATCACTAAATGGTTTTGCAATTTTTATAAAGACCAGTTTTACCTCTTGTTCTCTGCCTCATCCTGATATTATAAACATGACTACATTTCTCCAAAACCTTAATCGTTAAAAGTTAATATAATGACCCAGTATTACTTTGCTGCTTAAAATTCCACCAATATATTTTCTTCTTATACCCTGATGGTATGGTAAGATTGTGTAAAATGTATGTGTGTGATAGCAATCTACCTGATTCGGAATATGAGGTCTTGAAAAGCTGTCTTTAATCTTTAGGGACTGCTTATTCAGTCACAATATTTACCAAGCTCAAAATAATAGTTCAGATCTTTTTCAAGCCTACCTTAAATCAAAATTGAAGTACATATAAGTACTAATGGAAACTAATCATACAGCTAGTTTCAGGGAAGGCAAAGAGTTATATTTGTATAAAACATCACAACTTTGAAAGATATCAAGTTGATTTAGCTGAATAGGACTGCAGAAACTTCATACTTTTGGAAAGCCTTTTTGCACTGAACAAGGGTTGTAGAAATTGGTTCCAATTACAGTTAAACATTGGATTGCAAGCATGATTTGTTCCGGAAGCATGCTTGTATATTGAAGCACTTGTATATCAAAGTGAATTTCCCAATAAGAAAAAATGGAAACTCAGATGATTTATTCCACCACCCAAAAATATTCATATAAAAATAATTAACACAAAATGTAAAGTAAAAATAAAAAAAATAATTAACCTGGGCCCGGTTTCTTGATAGCTTCTTATCGCTAAGTAGTTCTTAAGTTGTACCTTAACCTCTCTTCCTAACGTTATGGCGCATTTCCCGAAACGTTCGTACGCTAAGCATCTCTTAGGTAAGTCACACGTTCGTAAGGTTGGTCTGGACACTTTGCGTAGTTTCAGCTCAAGAAGCTAGTCGCCGCAAATTGAGAAGCAGTCTTTATAAATCAGCGGTGTATGCAAGCACATTATATATATATATATATATTTTTTTTTTTTTTCATTTTCTATACCGCTTTATCCTCTATTCAGGGTCGCGGGGGACCTGGAGCCTATCCCATATATATATATATATATATATATATATACAGTGCAGCTGCAAGAAAAGAAAAAACAGAGATAGGATTTCAGTTTAATTTACAACAGATAATCATACTCTCTCTTTCTCTTTCTATGTGTGTGTTGAGCACAATGTAGTGCCTGTAACAGATCTCATGGAGCTCTCTGACCTGTATATGAAACCAAAATTGGTTGTAAAGTGTGAAAATCCTGAAAGCAGGAAACCCTGAATGCACATGGAGAGGAAAAGAAAAGAAGGATTTTTAGAAGGATAATTTTCTTAGAGAAAATTAAGAATAATACAAAATAAAATAATAATAAATGAGTGTGATGGAGGAGGAAACAACAAACATTTCATCATGAATGAGAGAGAAAGACTTGCATGGTTCATAAATGTATGTGTTTCTCTGTCATTTTAATCCTGCGTATGTGTCTCTATGATGATTTTTTTTTATTTTTAAAAAGCATTCTGGATTCAAAGTTAAATTCCTGAAATGATTTGTGGATTTGTCTATTAACCTCAAATATACCAACAGTACAGCTTGATATATTTATCTTAATCTTAAGATTTTACAGATATTCTTACATAATTATAATATTAACAATAACAAACATCATATTTCTATTTTTTTTTTATAATTAATTATATATAATATTAATAACAATTATCCATATTTGTTTACTCAAAATCTTGTTTAAAAAATCTACAATTTTCCCCCAAATCCACCTATAATGACTTTTTCCACCTTTAAACAGTTGCGTTATATTTAATTTAATCAAATAAATTCAATAATAAATATAACCAACCCCATTACTTCAATACATTACATTATTTTATACGATTTACATCCTCACTACTGACCCAAAAAAGACCAAATATTTTTTTATAATTCCATATGAACTAGAATATTACACCACAACCTGTGTAAGGTATTTATTTTATTAGTTTTTTTGTCGCATTATTTTCCCCCCTTTTAGCGCACGAGCGTAATTCAATCCGCGATGCGTTACGTATTAGCGTTAGCGTGTTAGCATGATTCGCTTCACCCCTCAGTCTGGTTTAAACCGCGCGCTGGTGAGGAATGTGTGT
Organism: Clariallabes melas; assembly: GCA_030014275.1. Taxonomy (NCBI): domain Eukaryota; kingdom Metazoa; phylum Chordata; class Actinopteri; order Siluriformes; family Clariidae; genus Clariallabes; species Clariallabes melas. The sequence goes on along the minus strand of JAQMYI010000004.1, from coordinate 1,727,020 downwards.
TAGGAAAGTGTAGTATAGTAAAGTAGTCAATGTTGAAAGAGAAATCGATACTTGGATGGAGAAATAATTCAGTTAGCTGGCTAACTCTGACAAGCTAGCTAGCATGTCCGCTTTTTGTGTTGTTAGCGCTGACTAGCCGCCGTCGTCAGCAGCTAAAACAAACATTAAAACACGGTGATGTTCCGGGTTTTACACTGATCACAAAGCTGTGGTGGTGAGGAATAATACATACACGTATAAACGGACTAACAGTAAACTAGACTCAGCGTTACACGGGGCTGTTTCGGTGTCCCTGATGTTAAACACTCCGGCTGTAACGAAAATGGCGGCGACTCTGTTGGTAACGGGGGGGAATCCCAAATGGCGCGTATAGGGCACTACGTAGGGAGTGAGAAGGCGTGATGTCATGCTGTGGGTAGTGTACTAAAATAGAAGCCGAGGAGGTATTTGGGACCGAGCCAGCGGATTGGTAATGCCTTCTCCCAGTGCCTCCCCACACCCCGAAAGAGGATCAGCCGCAGCATTATTACATCTCTAAACACACACACACACACACACAGTGGAGCATTCAGATTTATAATTCACATTACTGAGGGTGTTTATACACGGGTTATTACAGGTGTGTGACCGTGTAGAGGAGATGTACTGACAGGACTGAGGGAGTAATGTGTGACATGGAGCATGGTGCAGCAGAGCAAATAACACACACACACACACACACACACACACATGGGGCTCACCACATTACTCATATAGCATAAAATTAATAAATAAGATTTTCCTGTGTAAAACATGGATTTATTTTAGTGTGTAAATGTATATAATATAATATTCACTGTGAAACACTTGTATAAAATATATAGTCTCAATAAATAATAAAAATAATAATAAAATGTCTTGCTCATTTTTTTTTTTTTACATAAAATACAATCTATATAATATTCCTTGAGAAAAACAAAAACAAAAATATATATATATAAATATAGGGAGTGCCATGAAATAAAATGATACAGACTTTAAAATTGTAGACATTTCTTGTTTCATTTAATGTATAAGTGTAATAAATTGTTTATAAACAGTATAATTTTAAAGTCTGTATCATTTTATTAAATGATTAAATCTATTTTAAATATATTATATGATGTGTGTGAAAAATGTAATAAAGGGTCTATATGACTTTTTTTTTATAAGCAATTTCCCTCTGGGAATAATAAAGTTCTTTGAATCTTGAATCTTTATATATGTAAAAAAATAAAAAAATTAAATAAAAACATGGACTAAAATTAAATATAATGTTCACTTTAAAAATAAATACACAAAATGTCTTTTTCTTTGCTCATACTGTATGTGTGACATAAAATGATTATATAAGAGTTTCCTGTCTAACTTTCTTTTAAATCTTTGCTTATTTTAAATATGACTCTGTGTGTGTGTGTGTTCACTTAAAAAAAAAGTCTTATTTTTTGCCACTTTGCTCAAAAGAATGAAATAATGAGTTTCCTGTGTAAAACATGGATTTATTTATTTTTTATTTTTTACACCTAGACAAAATAAAAGGTGTAAAGCGTTTCGTGTTGCTGATGCGTGTCTCACTTCCTGTGACATTTACTTAGTAAGATCCCTGAACACATGACGTATGCCGAGTTGAGAGTGATCTTCAGGTGACGGTCTGGATGAGGTTAGAATATTCACGCGTCGTTATATAAACCGCTGTAAGGATGAGGGGCGAGGAGGTGCGCCTCTCTGCACGCCCGCCCCGACGCACCGGTGCCCAGGCCCAGGCTCGCTCCTGACCGGGGTTCCTCCCGTGTCCGAGTTACGTAAAGCCATAACTATGCATCACTTTGTGGACAGAACAATAGGGGTATTTATCGCCGGTTCGGCCGCTTCACCCCTCTCTCATGCTTTGTCATCCAGAACTCTCTGCTGTTTGACTCTCACACATTATAACAGGTGAATAACAGCGCCTCTGGCAAGGCTGCGGCACTGTGCTTCTCTCAGGTGTGTGTGTGTGTGTGAGTGTGTGCACGCACACATGTAGACATGTCAGAAGAATCAACAGGAAACGAGACTGCATAAGAGCACGCCCGACAACACACACTCAAACATGTCTACGTCTTCCTGTTTGTTTTTGTTTGTCATAGCACCAAAAAAAAAAGGCTGATCACATGACTAATAGATCACGTGACACGTTGCGCAATCCTTATACGACCCGGGTTTCGTGTTATAGCACGTTCATAAGCTGTTAATAAATCTTTGCAGGGTCGTTTATGACCATGCGCAAATCTGTACGCTGGAAATAAATCATTAATAATTCTAAGATGTAATTAGAGAGAGAGTTCAAAGAGCTCAGAGGATCAGGAGGTCATGTGACCCTTTTAAAGAAGGATGGAAAATAGGATAGCGAGCTTTAAAGCTTTTATTCATTTTATTATGTATTGTTCATTTAATTCGCTTTTTGTTCGCGTCGCTACGTGTGAGTGAATATTTCCAGATTATTTTAACTATCTATAAATTTTCTTTGTTGTTACCGTGGTTATGTGTAAACATTAAAGTTATTAATTTGAATTTGTAAACAATTTCTAACTAAGAAATATTTCAAAATCGGTGAACTTAAAGCAGTTGCGGTTCAATTGAAATAAAATGTCAGAATTTATGTTTATATATAAAATAATAATCTAGATTATTGGACAAATTTCTCCACAGACTTGTGTTAGAGTTTATAAAGTAATAATCTGATCATTAACGCCATCGGAATCAAAGTGTGCGATTAGACAGAAAGTGAAACCCCGTCCTGCTGCAGCGTTTCAGGTTCAACTTGAAGGATGCCGCAGATCTGGTTTGCCGTAGGTCGCCAGCTGTGCCCCGTGAGGAGGAAGTGTGAGCAGGGGATTTGTGTATCTGTGATAGAAATAGTTCAGCAGTGTGTATCAGTAGGAGTGTGTGGAGGTGACGGAGGTGACGGTGTACCTGCTTGTGGTGTTGGTTGTTAAAAAGTTACTTCATGTTTTCACAAACCATGAGGTAATGAGTGAATCTCTCCAAACACACACACATACCAGGGTCAGATCCAGGTAGGAGGCGTGGCCTAAACGTTTATAGGTGGAGGGGATGTTGGAACTGTGATGGTAGATGTTGATTGTCATGTAGAAGGTCTGCACTTGAACTTGGTGTAGACAGTCTGATAGATGTGGTGGTGATGATGATGATGTAGACAGTGTGATGACCTTGAAGCCTGATGATGCTGTGGAATGTCTGATGATGCTCATGTGGAAGGTCTGAACTTGAACTTGATCTAGAAGGTCTGGTGGTGGTGATGATGATGATGTAGAGGTTCCACTAATGTAGAAGGTCTGCTCTGAACCTGGTGTTGACAGTCTGATAGTGATGGTGGTGGTGATACAGAAGTTGTCATTATGATGATGATGTAGAAGCTGTGATTATTTTGGAGGCCTGATGGTGATGTAGAAGGTCTGAAGATGGTGGTCAATAGATGTCCTGGAGTAATACTTGATGTAAAAGGTCAGACAGTCGAAGTGTAGAAGATCTAATAATTATGATGTAGAGGTTATGATGATGATGATGATGGTGATGATGCTATAAAAGGTCTGATGATGTAGAAGGTCTGCACTTGAACCTGATGTAAACAGTCAGTGATGGTGATGGTATAGAAGTTATGATTATGATGATGATGATGTAGAAGGTGTATGATGATTTTAAAGGACTGATGGTGGTCATGTAGATGTTCTGAACTTGAACTTGATGTAGAAGGTCAGACAGTAGTAGTGTAGAAGGTCTGAAGATGATGATGATGATGTAGAGGTTCTGATGATGGTGTAGAAGGTGTGCACTTGACCTTGATATAGACAGTCTGATAGCGATAATGATTTAGAAGTTGTGATTACTACAATGATGATGATATAGAAGGTGATGATTTTTAAAGCCTAATGATGTAGAAGATCTGATGGTGATAATGTAGAAGGTCTAAAGCTGATGATAATGTAAAGGTTCTGATGATGGAAAGGTTCTGATAATGTAGAAGGTGTGATGATGATGATGATGGTGATTTAGAAGGTCTGATAGTAGTCATGTAGAAGTTCTGGACTAGAACTTGATCTAGGTTTGAAAGTGTGATTATTATAGAAGGTTTAATAATGACAGTGATGTAGAAGGTCCGATTGTGATGAGGGTGAAAGGTTAAAAGGTCTGAGCTTGAACTTGAGGTTGGTGTAAAAGTTGTAATGGTGATCAAGTAGGCTTTCATTTTCATTCCAACCATATACAGTTCAGTACACAGTGGAACGAAACAACGTTACTTCAGGACCAAGGTGCTACATACATGCAAGAACATAAATTAACAACACACTTTACCGGTGATGATGTAGGTGAAGGTCTGATGGTGACATAAGACCGGTCTGATGATGATAATATAGATCCGGGCTCTTCATGTCCAGTCCTGGAGGCCCAGGTTCCAGGACAGTGTGTAATTCACAAACTCACCCACTGGACCTGGTCATTAACAGATTAGTTGAATCAGCTGTGTTTAAACAGAGCTTTTCACAAAGCATGCTGGACATTGGTCCTCCAGCACTGGAGCTGGACAAGCCCTGATGCTCTGATCATGGTGACAACATCAAAGGTCTGAACTTGTGACAATGATGTGGATGTAAAAGGTGATGGTGAAGTCGAATGGTGATCTAAAAGATCTTCTGGGGTGGTGATGTAGACGGTATCATGGTCATGAGGTTGAAGGTCTGATGGTGGTGGTGTCGAAGGTCTGATGATGGTGTGGTGGTTGGTATGTCTGACAACGACAACAATACTATTACTGCTAATAACAATCTCCTTTTTTACACTTGACGACACACGCACACACACACCCCTCCGTACACCTGAGCTCCTGAGTGTCCAGGTGATGATCACCCCCCGGTGTACATGCCCCTGTGGAGCAGCTGCTGTTACTATAGAAACAATAGCGTATTAAACCGTGCGCGTTAATATAATGTTTGAGTTGCAGTGTGTACATAAATTTACCCCAGTGTGTGTGTGTGTGTGTGTGTGTGTGTGTGTGTGTGTGTGTGAGAGAGAGAGAAAGAGTTTTACTGTACAGAAGCAGCATGAAAGTGCACGTGAAGGAAGTGAGCAAAATCAGATTAGACCTGAACCTAAACCACAACCGAGCATCTGTCTCTCTCTCACTCTCTCTCTCTCTCCATTGCTAACTTGTTAGCATTTTAGCACAAATGTACCAGAAGCTAAAGGAACAGATATTTCCTGAACAAGTATATTTACCTTCATATGTCATGTGACAGTTTAGTGTCTCAAGTCTCTTGTCATCCAAAGCTCGTGGGTGTGTGTGTGTGTGTGTGTGTGCATGTTGACAGAGATGTGTGCCTCCGTCCACAGAGACACTGAGATGTGTGTGTGTTAGTACAGCTGGTGGCATTGACTCTTCATGTCTCAGGTGCCTCACCTCTGATCACACTTGACACACACAACCGAACACAACGAACCCAGACATAACAACAAGATGTACACACCTCCCATCCTACAAGGTTAATGCACTATTTTATAGGAACAGTTTTCTCAAGGTTGTTTGGAGATAATCGGGGCCAAGCATATGGGCTGTTCACGGAGGATCGGGGCAGAGAGTCTGGGCCGCTCAAGGGGCGTCTGGATTGAGCATCCGGGCCGTTTGTGGGGAGTCGGGACTGAGCATCCGAGTCTGTTTGGGGGGAGTCAGGACTGAGCGTCCGGGCCTGTTTGCTAGGGAGTCGGGATTGAGCGTCCGGGCCTGTTTGGGGGGAGTCAGGATTGAGCGTCCGGGCCTATTTG
>JAQMYI010000004.1:1681969-1692218 GCA_030014275.1 Clariallabes melas | reverse complement strand
TGGTGCTTTGGTTGTCTGAAAACAGAGAACTGTTTTAGAATTGGGCACCAGCTCCAGAACCAACCTTGCTGGGAAAGGGGTAAAGAGTCTAGATCAAAGGCCCATCATTGGCTAGAGTTTGAAACCCTTGTTTAGCTTGAGCCCCTGATCTTCTGATCACTACTCCAAAGCCGTAACTGTTGAGCCTCCTCTGCTAGTCATTTACGTGTTAAGTGTAAGATGAGAAAGTACACTACTATAGTACTTACACTATATATATGGCCTTGCTCAAGGGCTCAACATTGGCAGCTTGGTGGTGCTGGGGCTTGAACCGCCGACCCTCTTGAGTGACTGATCTGAGGGTCCGGGGTTAAAATCCCAGCTTCACCAAGTTGCAGCTGTTGAGCCCTTGAGAGCCAAGGCTCTTAACCCTATCTGCTCCAGAGCTGCTGTGCTCTGATCTTCAGCTTCCTAACTGGGATGTGCAAAAAAATCAAATAAAATCATTTCACTGTGCTGTATGGTACATGGATCTTAATCTTAAGTGAATTAGGAACGTGGCTGATATTCTGGAAAGCCCTGATGCTCTCTGGCCTCTGCTCTTTCTCTGCTGCTGGTCTCCTGCCCCCTGACTCCCAGAACGTCTCCCACATTCTCACGCTGCTCTTGATTTCTGTTAATGTTTGCATAGACGCGTGAAGAAAGGAAGATGGAGGCCATCCTGCAGGCTTTTGCCCGCATGGAGAAGAGAGAGAAACGGAGAGAGCAAGCTCTGGAAAGAATCGGCACCAAGGGAGAGGTGGGAACCCGAAGTGAGATTAAGGAAGAGCCGCCTGCTACTCCGGAGCTCGAGTTACCGGCAACGGTAGGATATACTCGTTTATGTGTGTATATGTTCTTAAACAGAGTTCGATATAATTAAGATGATTTTAACTTGTGCATGTGGTTTGGATGTTCAGCCGCTACTGGAGCCTGTGAAAGAAGAAGCGGCGGCTCAGAAGGCAGCAAAGGTCAGTCGGGCCAAGCAGAGGAAGAGCTTCTCTCGGAACCGGACACATATCGGGCAACAAAGGCGGCGGACGCGTACGGCCAGCGCCTGCTCCGACCCGCCGCCGGCGTCACCCGGAGACACTCTAGAGGCTCAGCTAATGGCGGAGACGCAGGACGGGGAGACGGGAGTGGTGCCTGAGACAGAAACACCGCCCACTCACGTTCCAGACGCCAGCGCCAGCCCACCTCACGCCTCTCCTGCACACAAGTATCCCAAAACGAAAAAGGTAAAACAGAACTCATACCTTACACTGATGATATTACACTTGTTAAGGAGCTGCTTAGTCAGACTGAAGAACTTTAATACTTATTAGGGCCCAAGCACTATAGGGTGCGTAGGACCCTCTTGGTTTCCTAAGGACTATTTTGTTTTTCCACCTTTTGGGGCTTTTTGGGGGTATTAACATGCTTAAAAACTCATGAAAATTGGCAGGCAGGTTGGAATCTGCTGCCATTAGGATGCCTGAGAGTCACGGGGCCCTCAGGGGCCCTCATACGAGATTTTGCTGGAGATTTCTGCTACACACCTTTCACGTATGCACACGAAACTCGGTACACATTTAAAGCTCATTGAGCCGAACAACTTTCGTCCTGGGCTCAACTCAACAGGAGGACAGTTATTTAGGACAGTGTTTAGGTCAAGTTTGACTTTATTGGTTTGGGGACAGTTGATGTTTGGTCATCATCATCATTGCTGTTCCGATCTCAGAACCAAGGTTGGGTGAGCAGCAACAGTCACACCACTGGACATAGATAGTTTGGGTTTATATACAGCATTGTCTTCAGATGATGTTCGGAACAACATCCTCATGGTTTTCATTTATTTCATTGAAGGACAGTATTCAGGACAGATCTCCAAAGATGTTTGGGCCAGAACTATTGAACACTGAACAACCTTTGAGTCAAAATTGGGCTTTTTGACACGACTTGGGCTAAGCCTAGATCAGCGATGATGAGCTTTCTAGGTGGGCTCGATATCAGTCAGATATCACATATCTTGTCCTAAAAAAGAAATGGGTCAGTATTGATGTTGTTTCCAGGTCAGTGTTGTTTTTGGGTGAAATTCAAGATTGAATGAAATTTGGACCAGCATTGAGTTCTACCAAAGTTCTGATCAATGTAATGATTGTTGACCCGATATCCAGCTGACAGAAAGGTTCAATCTCAGATGATTTGATTAAACATCAACGTAGACGTCCATAAACCTGTCAGATCAGCTTCGTCATGGTGGTTGTTGTTCCGGTTTACATTGCCTTCCTTGGTCTAGTCTCCGAGCGAACTTCAGACAGGGTTATCCCTGAACCAGTAGATTATAAGTTTCACTAATCGTAATCTCTTTACCCCTCCACAGCACTTAGTGACCGAGTGGTTGAGCGTGGAGAAGCAGGAGCAGCACGTGTTAATGCGCAGCCCCGAGCCTGCTCCTGACCGGCCGCTGAGGATCAGCACTGATCCTGAAGTTTTAGCCACGCAGCTCAACTCTTTACCCGGGATGGTCTGCAGTCCGCACGTCTACAGCACGCCCAAGCACTACGTCCGTTTTTCCTCTCCGTTCCTGGCCAATCGCAGCCCCAGTACCCCTGCGGTGCCCGCCGCCCGCCGCCGCTCACGAGAACTCTCTGATACGCCGCCCAACTCTGGCTCCTGCAAAAAGGTTTGTTCGCCTAGCACACCTCGCTGCTTCAGCTCTTGTTACACAGTTTATTAGCAGCTTCAGCTTATTAAACATGAATCTACGCCGTGTGTGTGTGTGTGTGTGTGCAGCGTTGGCTGAAGCAGGCTTTAGAGGAGGAGGGCAGTGAGAGTCCAGGCGGGGGAACCCTCCTGATGCCTGCTGAAGGACCGCTCACGCCGCCGATCAACGGGGACACTGACAGTCCCATCACGCTCAACGGCACCTGCCCAGGTAACGCACGCCTCAAACACCAGGGGGCACTAGAACCCACCACTCTCATGTCCCATTCCAATGCAGAAACGTACCACATTAAAATTGTGTTTTATTGTGTGTTTATGCTACCAGAGTTGCCCACGCCGCTAAAGAAAAGGCGATTGTGTCCGCTGGACTCGTGTGTGTCGGATTCGTCCACACCGTATACCTCTCCGTGCGCTACACCGACACGACACGACCCCTCCGACGCCCCGCTAACACCTCAGCTCCTAAACATGTCTCCGGGACCTTCAACACCTACACACACCTCCCAGACCCCAGCACACACCACGCCACAGGAGGTAAACACACCCCCACACACGTGCACACACACACACACACACACACACACACACACACCAGGGCATAACTAAGCACATGTTCGCCTTGTAATATGTGTATTTGTTCATGGAGATGAGAATGATTGTCGTGTTTGCAGAGCGAGTCGCCAGTAGACAGCTCGCCGGACGCTAGCCGAAGACCCAGCACGCAAGAGGTCAGCCTCGTCTCAGCGCTCTCACCATGCTCACTTTTAACTCTTTACATTATTCAGCCATCTGATTATTATTATTTTTTCCTCATGTTGTCCTCAGGTCGACCGTGCGCCGTCGCTCTTGGCCTCTCCTATTAGGAAACTTCCCGAAATTGCGCCTCAGGAGTCTCAAAGTCCCGTCCCCTCGTTACCTGAGCCCCACGAGGCACCCGTAGACGAGGGCACGGAGGGAGACGGTGCTACAGAGGCACCGCCCACATCCTACCACGCCTGGATCAAGAGCCCCGAGCGGGGCGGCCTTTCTTTCTCCCCTATTAACTCCAACCTGAGGGACCTGACCCCGTCACACACGCTGGACATGGGGGCGTTCAGCGAGGTTGCGTCCTACTACCCCTGCACCGAGGACGGAGGGAACGCGACCTTCTCTCGATCACTTAGCGGGGACGCTTCGGACGGAGCAGGAGCGGCTCAGAATCCACCACAGAAGAAGAAGGTGAGGTTACGAGCTCCTCCTCGCATACACTGAACACACTGACTGCTACCACGTGAACTTTCACCGTAATCATGCATCTCTCTGTCTCTCTCTCAGGTGTCTCTGCTGGAATACAGGAAGCGGCAACGCGAAGCCCGACGCAGCGGAGGCTCCAAGATCGAGTGCAGCTCTCCGCTTTCAACAGCGCCTCCGGTGGACGTCTTCCCCGTTGCCGTGGAAACAGCACCCGATTCCGCCGTTCCCGTCGTTACGCTAGGCTCCAGGACCCCGCAGTCATGCGAGGATCCGGACACCCCGCAACAGGGAGAAAAGGAGGGAGGAGACGGACAGTGGTAAGCTCCTCAGCCTGTGGCGTCCCTCAGGGCTTTATTACCTTTACCTTTTTTTTGTTGTACAGAGTGTTTAAATCTGAGTGCTTGTGTCTGGTGTTGGTGTTTAGGGTGTCATCAACCTCAGTGGAGCAGGCCAGAGAAAGGGGATACCACAGAGCCCTGCTGCTCAGTGACCACCGCAAAGACACAGGTCAGAGACACACACGCGCACACACACACACACTTCATATTAATTTTTTTTTAGTAAATTAACATCGATTTTTTTACCCATATTATCTCGCTCTCTTTCTCTCTCTCTCTCTCTCTCTCTCTCTCACACACACACACACACACACACACACACACACACACACACACACTCTTTCTCCTGTGCCACTGGGATGCCTTTAATACCTGTCTGTCTGTCTCACAGATGGAGGAGAGACAGAAGGAGGCGATGCTGTAACGAGAGAGTGTCCATCACCCAAGAGCTGCAAGAGTCCCTCAACACACACGGTACAAATCAAACACACACATGTAGACAACACAAATTGGTGTGTTTCTTGTCCTCGTCATGCTAATGCTGTTCTTCTTTCTCTCAGTCTCCATCTCCAGGCCCGAGCTCTGCGTCCCACTCCTCCCTTCGCCCATCTAAAGAAGAGGACAGCGACCCTCAGTCCCGTCCCTCGGCCCAGCCGTCCTCCTCCAAACCACCTCTGTCCAAATCTACCCCGCTGACTCCCAGCAAGCACTCTTCTCAGGGGCACTACCCCTCTCCTACCCTCCCTATCCCCTCCCCTAAATCTCAACCTCAGCCGCAGGGTTCGCCCTATCGTGGCCAGAGGACCTTTCTGCCTGCCCCGCCCCCTAACCAATCGCAGTACAGCCCTCAGAACGCCCCGCCCCCTCCTCCTCCACCCCCTCCGGTACCACCCACTTCCTCGCCCTACTTCCCTACGCAGTTCAAAGCAGCGGTCTCGACACCCTTCCCTCCCGGCTCGCAGGCTTTGCTCCAGTCCCACCACACCATCCACTTCCAGAGCAGCTCGGCCCCGCCCCCTCCTCCTCCTCCCCCTCCGCCGCATCCTCAGCCAGGTCCCGCCCTCATCCACGTCAATCATCTACAACCTTCGTCGATCCAGCAGCATCAGCTGATCCTGAGCTCCGCCCCTCCCCCACCGCCGCCTCCGCCCCCTCAGACGCAAGGTTCTCAGCCGACGCAGGTCGGCGGCACCGCCGTCAACCTGCTGTCCATCAAACAAGCCCCGCCTCCTCCACCGTCGTTTCAGAACATTGGTGCTTTCCAGACTACTCTCCTGCACCAATCGGGAGCGAGCAACCCTACAGCGGTAGCGCCCTCTTCGTATCAGCAGACCGTGTTACCGCCTCCTCCTCCGCCCCCGCCGCAACCCACCGCGCCTTCTCAAGGGACCTCGTCCAATCCTAACGCGACGCAGACCCGAGGCCCGCCTCCTTCCTCAACGCCATTTCATAACCCAGGATACATGGGGACGGGGTGGCACTGACTCCGCCCACTTCACCCGCCCACGAAAAGGAACTCGTAACGAGAGAATCGCGGCGGATGATTGGACAAAATGTAACATAGGCAACTCGAACGAAGTGTAAATAATTTTTATGCACCTTTACACAAAGAAAACAGGACGAGGCAACAGGGGTACACTTACACGGACCGTAACCCGATCTCGAGAGACTTTACGGAAAACAAGATGGCGGCTCAGTGGTGCTCATTACACAACCTAAACCCCTCCTTCTTCTTCTCCTCCTCCTCCTCCTCGTTCTTCTTCTTCTCTGATACACACTTCCAGTCGTCCTGTCTTACTAGACGTCTTTTAACGTTTTTAGTTTCCCCCGTTCTCTTTTTTCACATTTGTACGATGGACATTCCACGTCGACCTTTTTTATTTCGCCCCCCCCTTTCTAAAGTCCTTACGTCATTTATTCGTTTTATCTAGCGCTTCATTTATAGCAGAAGAAAAAATGCTTTTTGTATAGAGGAAAAAATACAGAATTATTTTTTTTAATCCTTCATGTAACTGATAAAATAATAATAATAATAATAATAATAAAAATAATAATAATAATAATAATATCTGCAGAAATTAAGAAGAGACCTTTCTGTTAGGTTGGTTCACCGCTCCGGGAGTCTACGCACTTCTTAGAGTGTATGTGTGTGTGTGTGTGTTTGTGAGAGTGAGTGAGTGAGTGTGAGAAAGACGGTGTATTTGTCAGTCCCTATGTGTTTAATCTGTTCATCACGTGTGAGTGTGAGAGAGAGAATCACTTCCTGTTCACCGTGAGCGGTTTATTTTTATTATTGTTTTTGAATTTTCACGGTTATTTGTAGAAAGTGTAATTTAATTGTATAGGTGGTTCCTCCAGCGGTCTTTCTGCAGAGACGAACAGGTTGTAAATATCAGCTTTGTTCTTTTGTTTTCTTTTCTACGCTTGTACACTTTGCTCCCATCCCTTTTTTTTTTGGATTATGATTGTAAATACGAACGCATACTTCACATAAAAAAGGAAACGAAAAAGAACAAAAAAAAAGAATAAAAAGCTGAATGTTTCTGTGACCGTAGCACTATTTTTATTTTCTGTCTACCGGGATTATACGATTTGTCCCTCTCTCTCTCTCTCTCTCTCTCATTTATTTTTTATTCTCTGTGTGAGTGAGAGTGATGTGTATGTGAAGAGCAGACGCTCACAGACACAACACTGGTTGGATATTTTCATGGTTCATTATAATAAATCACTGTAATGACAGTTTTATACCACCTCCTGCATCCTGTGTGGTTTTTAACATCTCAGTGTGTGTGCTGTAATGCTGCTGCTGCTGCGAAGAGGGAGAAGAAACAGATGAAGAAAACAGTAAGTCTACCCTGAAACACATTAAATATGTTTGGACTGGAATATTTCTGTTGTGTTGAGTGTGTAAGCAGAAAACCCACTGTGTATGTGTGATGGAGTTGATTATATTCCTATAACAGCTCTTCTCCAAGTCTTTTATTCCTCTGCTACCACACTGATAATGTTTAATCATTCTATCAATTATGATATTATTTACAGTTTTAAAGTTTTTTCCCCTCTTTTTTTAATTTGTAAGACAGAAATAAATCAAATTTGACCAGTTATCGAGAACATCCTGAAGAGGTCCCAGACTCCGCTCTTGTCCTGGAATATGGGAAGAAACCCTCCATAGATGTGATAACCTGGTGATTCAGTACATTCAGGTGGTCAGCTGACTTCATTTTATTGCCCCATAACGTTGCCGAGTCTCGACCTGAGTAACTGATCAACACCAGATCATAACACTGTCTCCTGAGGCTTGTACAGTGGACACTATGCATGATGGTGCATCGCTTCATGTCCTTCCCTTCTTACCCTAGCACGCCCATCACTCTGGAATAGGGACTCAATCTGGACTCATCAGGTCACATGACCTTTTTCCATCGCTCGAAAGTCCAGTCTTAATGTGGTTTATACTGTTTTTTTTTTTTTGTTGTTGTTTTTTTAACCATGCAACTTCAAGTGTTTAGGTGATCTCCATGTTTTGGTTTGGTTTGGTCGCATTTCTTCCACAAAGCTGACGGTTCAGCACTATCCCTCCAGGTTTTGATAATGTCCTGAAAGGTTCGTAACCCTGTCCCAGTCATTACAAATTTCCTTAGTTGTTTTCTTTGCCTGATTCAGCCCAGTAGTTTGACCTTTCTGAAATAGCAACCTATTTTTGGCCAGACAGTGTATATTAAACATTTTCTCTTCGGAAAACATCACCATGTCAACTATTGCAATAGAACGATAGATAAGTTGTGAGAGCGAGCACGCTGCAGTGGTGTACTCTAAAGGAAACACTTTCTGATTCATAATTCATCAGTGATGTATTTTAAACAGGAATTTGACCCTTGTGACGGCCTTCTGATCTTGCCATTAAATATATGTACTGTATATACAAGTATCTATCTATCTAATGCAGTGCTGTGTAATTGTAGTGCTGATTTTGTCCTTGCTGCATGTGGTTGTGCTATTTATCCACCAGGTGGCGTAAATGAGCAGCTCTTGACTTTGCAGCGTGAGCATCTGCAGCTTTCTCTGCATTTCAATATCGGCTCAACATTCTCTCATCGGCTTCGTCTTAAACGCAGAAAACACCTACCAGCCCCGAGTGTGCACTTCTTAGTCCAGTCCAGTCAAGTCCAGAACAGGAAGCAGTGTCCTGGACGAACATTATGGAAGAGGACAGTGAGGTGAAACCCCACGTCCGTCTGCAATCCCGCACATCGTACATTTACTACAATTAAGCTAGGCACAGTTCTTTCACTAAATCACAGCGGCCATTTTGTAATCTTGTAGTCGTCCTGAATATTAAGAGTAACATGTTTGGTGTTCAGCTCCGTTACAACTCCAAGCATCAGTTTGGAAAAAGAAAATTAAGTTTTCTCAAAACACTGGATAAATGGGTTGTAAATTCAACAGAATTTCACAGAATGTTAGCATGCTAGCTAGTATTTTAGCTACATGGATCAATGGATCTACATGGTTAGCATGCTAGCAGTTAGCTTCTTCTCTTCTACAGATTTAATGAGACATTAAGGTTGAAGCTTAAAATAAAGCTCATTTTTAATACACACTTATATACGAGAAAAACACACCTCAGTTCAAAAGTTTTTGCGTGTAAATAAATTTTAGCAATCCACATGAAGTAAGTCATCACAAAACTCTGAAGGTTAGTTAATGTTCATGAACAATTTATTTACACATTTCAATGATATTAGCATGATCTTTTTATTTTAATTATTATTATTATTATTATTATCTAACTTGACATTCCTCTCAGAAACCAGGGCTGATTAGCATACGTCATACTTTAGCTAGTGATCTAGCATTAGGAGTGACGGCTGTTTACAGATATGAAATCCTGCCTATTAGCAGTAAAGATCTTGATTTATTCGATAGCTATTAATTAAAATATTCTTAAACAATCATGACCCATTAGGATTTTTTAGCATTAACAAATTATATCATGATTTAGAAAAGAAATCCTCTCAGAAATCCTGTCCTGTGTTAGCTAGCTAGCAGTAGCAGTGAAGATACTGATTACAGATATAATCTAAAATACTCAATCCAAATATAGGCTACATTGTGTGTGTGTGTGTGTGTGTGTGTGTTAGCTGATCAGTAATAAATCAGAATATTTAGCTAAAGCTTTGTCTTTTTAGCTAGCTAGTTAGCATTATTATTGAAAATGTTTATAATTTCCAGATTCACTCACTATTTTTGCCTTGTTGTTAGCTATCTAGCTAAGATTGCCTTGGAAGAATAAGGATTTACAGGTTTTACTTAAAATCCTCACAGACCTTTTGACTACAGCAAATTGTGTTAGCTGGTTAGCTAAAGATTATGATTTATTATTTATAATCTTCTTAGCTAGCTAGCATTAGCAGTGAGAATTGTGAATATTTATTGACATGACTCGTTTTATGTTAAGATTATTTAGAAGAAGAAAAAGATCAACCCTGACAGAAATGCTGGTTAGCCAGCTAGCATTCACAGTTTAGATTAAGTGACTTTAATCCTTTCATAAATGCTTTCTTGTTGGCTAGCTAGTCAGCATAAACCTCGATTTATTTTCAGATACACTCAGAAATGTCTGTGTTGGCTATAGATTATGATTTATTACTGAACTGACTTTAAATTATGTTAGAAATATCTTGTTAGCTAGCTAGCTAGATAGCATTAGCAGTGAGAATTATGAATATATATCGACATGACTCCTTATAGCCAGTTTTCTTGTGTAGAAGAAGAACATAAACCCTGACATGCTGACTGTCTTGCATATGCTAGCCAGGTAGCTGGTATTACGGTGGCCTTGAAGTGCAAAACAAATTAACAAAACTGAAAACAAAATAACAAATTCAAAACCAAATTAACAAAACTGAAAAAAATTAACAAATTCAAAACCAAATTAACAAATCCGAAAA
>JAQMYI010000004.1:1489278-1500099 GCA_030014275.1 Clariallabes melas | reverse complement strand
CGACCTGAGTAACTGATCAACCCCAGATCATAACACTGTCTCCAGAGGACTTGTACAGTGGACACTGTGCATGATGGTGCATCACTTCATGCGCTTCTTCAGAATTTCATACTTCTGAAACAGAGTAATATCTTTGCATCGACTACAGGATATGTCTTCTGACATGGTTGTGTAAGAAATGAGAAGCTCCTCGGTGCATCACAGTTTGGGTTAAATAACCTGTTGCATCTGAACCTTATTAATGGAAGGATCTTAACTATTCGCTTAATTACAACCAGATGGTGAGTCTTATTTTAGTTGTTAGTAAGAAATGTTTAGATGTTAGTAAGAATCTTATTTGGTATCTTCTAACAAAGATAATCTTATTGCTTAATGTAGATTATATCTTCTTTTCTATTATTTTGTCTTGTTTATTTAGCACAAAAATAAACAAAAAATAGTGTGAAATGGTTATTCAGGTCCGTGTTAGACTATGTTGTAGTTTTTGTGGTTTGGGATTTTGTGTATTACATAACTACTGGGTTGCCAGATTGATTTTCTTTTCAAGATTGTTGTACTAAGAAATGTGTCTATTTTTTTTTCTCATTCATTATTCATGTAGCACTGAGTGTTGTACATTTACACCTGGAGGTTGTTCAGGGGTCAGAAATCACTTGTTCAGCTCAGTGATAAATAACACACATCATCAGGTCTAATATTTTCTCTGGTAATTTATGAGTAAATACCGCACCGTGTGTTGTACAGTTTTCTGTTTGTGTAAGGGGAGTGGTCATAGGTATCATATGCAAATTAATAATTAATTATTCATGTCTGGGGGTTGTGATGTCAGTCTGTAAAGGTTTGAATTTTCTGTGTACATGAAAAAACCAAACAGGAAAAGGGGGATTTTTATGTATTTATTTGTTTAATGTACATATGTACATAATTCAGGGGGTGTGACCTGTATAAGGTTAGGGGTGTGTCTAATTTGCATATTCATAGAACCAGGACTTGCACACATTCTGGCACAAATTTCAGAAACATAGTTTTTTATATCAGTACTGTCTTCAATCAATGGTAGAAAAATTTTAAAATAATTTTATCATAAATTATAACATAAATTAATATAATTATAAATTATATAATAATTATATTAATTATAAGCCCCAGCTCCGCTAATTTGCCGCTGTTCGGCCCTTGAGCAAAGCCCTTAACCCTGTCCTCGCCACGGGCGCTGTAAAAATGTCTGACTCTGCGCTCTGACCCGACTAAACATGTGTTACATGTGTTAAGAAGTTACACCAGAACCTACCTGGCTCTCTTCAGACTGCATTACACTAGTGTATCATGTTGCATGGGAATCACAAAAAGACGCACTTTAGAGACACCGTTATATGTCAGAGCATCTCTTTGTGACTGCTATCAGGATGTCAAGTCCATTTGTGTTCTTAAATATAAAAAAAAAAAAAATCACTTATAGCCGCTTTAATGTGAATGTTAATATTCGTTTTAATGATGTTGGTGAGGCGTGCATGGTGTGATCTAAAATGACAAAGAAAGGTCTTTGATTATTTATTAAGCTACACATGTGTGCACACACACACACACACACACATGCACACTCCAGTCTATTGATTTATTTTTTTTCCCTCATTGTAAAATTGTCTTGCATGGGAACAAAGCCGTCTCTGGGTCGGATATCGATCCACACTCCACCGACAGCATGGTTTTATCCTTCACAGCTAATAAAGCTCAGGACGAGTTACAGCTGTCGCCCCGGACGTGAACACACAGAGCAACACGATGACATCATCATCCTCATTCCAACAACTTTCCAGCTTGGTGCTAATCGCTTCGACATCATTCCCATTAACCGCATGCAGCTTGTTCGCTCACTTGACTGTGCAGTCACACACACACACACACACACACACACACACACACACACACACACACACACACACATGTTCTAAGCTTTTTTTTACTAATAATCTGCAGATTTGATCAGCATCATGAAGATCCAGGTGTTATAAATCCTGAACGATCCCACACTCCAGCTCTGTACGCTAGTCATGTTATGTGATGTTTGCGCGTATGTTAGCAGTCAGCTAGGTTTGCTGTTGCTGATTTTAGCGGCGCACCCTTACACTACTTCCTGTTGCTGGATAAAAATGGATTATATCAATATGAATGCGAGCTAGCAGTCGGGGCTTTAAACACGGCACAAAACATCGTGATAATCACATGGAGCTGGATTTTCGAAAAGTTTTAGAAACCTGATGTCGTAACGATTCACTAAACGACTCTAAGCGACTCCTCCGAGCGACTCGCCGATTCACCGCGTTCGAGCTTCACGCTGCTGAACAGAATTATGGGATTGATTAACAGTAAGAGTGATGTCCACAAAACTAAAGCTTCATTTCAGTCACTACCTCTTCATCTTCATCTTGTCACCCCCCTCATACACACACACACTCATCTCATTACTTCACAAGAGAATAATGTGCTATTGTCTCGGTCTGTCACGCTCGCGTCGGTGTTTTTAGCAAGAGTGTGTGGTGTGGTTATGCAACGCCAATCATTCTGAAGAGAGACGCATGGAAAAAGTCCAGTCTCTGTCTGTCTCTCTCTCTCTCTCACACACACACACACATGGGGGTGGAAAATTGATTAAAGCAATTAGTTGAGGCTGAAATCAGATCAGGCTTGTTGGCCATTAAAGGGTGTGTTCTGATTGGATTAATGTCTGAGAAACATAGTTTCTTTCACGGAGGCGTTTAACCTCACTGTCGTGTTCCGCAACGTCTTATTTTCACGTGATATGAGTGTTAATCTAGCATGAACTCTAGATGGAGGAGGCGTGGCCTCTGTATGCGGCAGGTCAGTGAAAAAGGCGTGGCCTTGGTGTGTGCCAGACTTAGTGAAGGAGGTGTGGCCTCTGAAAGTGTCAGTCTCAGTGAAGGAGGCGTGGCCTTTGTGTATCAGTCTCAGTGAAGGAGGCGTGGCCTTTGTGTGCCAGAGTTAGTGAAGGAGGCGTGGCCTTTGTGTATCAGTCTCAGTGAAGGAGGCGTGGCCTTTGTGTATCAGTCTCTGTGAAGGAGACGTGGCCTTTGTGTATCAGTCTCAGTGAAGGAGGCGTGGCCTTTGTGTGCCAGACTTAATGAAGGAGGCGTGGCCTTTGTGTATCAGTCTCAATGAAGGAGGCGTGGCCTTTGTGTATCAGTCTCTGTGAAGGAGGCGTGGCCTTTGTGTGCCAGACTTAGTGAAGGAGGCGTGGCCTTTGTGTATCAGTCTCAGTGAAGGAGGCGTGGCCTTTGTGTATCAGTCTCAATGAAGGAGGCGTGGCCTTTGTGTATCAGTCTCAGTGAAGGAGGCGTGGCCTTTGTGTGTCAGTCTCAGTGAAGGAGGCGTGGCCTTTGTGTGTGTGTGCCAGACTTAGTGAAAAATGTGTTTTTGACGGTAGTAAATCTTCAGGTTCAGCATGTCAAGTCTGTGTTGAGTGTGTATTGAGTGTGTATTGAGTGTGTGTTGAGTGTGTTTGCCCGGTTCTCCGTGTGTTTCATCAGCGGTGATGTGTGTAAGTCTCCGAGGGGCAGATGGCCGACAGTTTTGACCCACTTTGATGGATTTCACACTGATTAAAGCAAAGAGAGAGAGTCGAGCCGTTCCCTCAGTGTGTGTGTGTGTGTGTGTGTAAAGGTTTTATAAAGTGTGTATGCTTCTATCGCTCTGGTTATCTGGTATTACTTTTCTGTCTATCTCTGTATCTGTACGTGTTGTCTGGGCGGCTCAGCCTGCAGGAAAACACTCTCGGTATACCAACACACACACACACACACACACACACACACACACACACACACACACACACACACACACAGCTGAATAATCCTGTGACAATCATCTGTGTTAATATGGTTTAATCTTTACATTTGACCTCCACAGTCACTTTGTCCATCTGGTCAGATCGGTGAGTTTGTTTACTTTTTGGTTTTACAATGTGCTTATTTAAACAAATCACTATGAACGTCCTGGGTAAGCTGATTTAATTGAACACGCTTTCCAAAATACAGCCGCCTGGCACGTGTGTGCACGAGTCATAGGAAGCATGTTTAACCCCGGAGACACGGAGTCAATGCTAAATAAATGAGGAGCAGATTAGGGGTGTGGTTTAGTCTGAGGACAAGTAGGATAGATAAGAGCAGATGTGGCAACCCTGAACCTAGTTATACGTAAGGTATTTAAAGTATAAAGATATATAGGATGTACTAGTCTGAAATGCTCTGATACAAACATCTGATACCAGGTAACAGTGGAATATCATCTAAACATCATGCAAATAAACCACTAGTGTACTTAGACTCTAGAGTGCATGTATGCTCTGAAATCGGAGGAAACCGAAGCAGCCGGAGGAAACCCACCAAGCACGGGGAGAATATGCAACTCCATGCACACAGACCCGGGAATCGAACCCGGACCCTGGAGGTGCAAATCACTTCATGTTAAATTAAATTAAAGAAATAGGAGCAAATGTTTTACTGAAAAAGGCTGCACAGTACCTAAAGATACAATTTAAAAACTGGTTGTTTAGGTTACAACCTCAGCAGCGACCTCATTTCCCCTCTCGTCTGTTCCAACCACTCAGCATCAGCAGTATACAGTACTAATCACCAGTCTGATCATCTGTCTTCATCTGCACCTGTTTCTCACTGGTTCAGGACTTAAATTAGATGCTTTTTATGGTTGAATGATTTATACATCACTGTGTGGTTCAACAAACAAAAATAACATTCCTCTGAAACTGCTTAGCTATGAGGACTAGACTGAAAACGAGAGACAAAGTCCTTCAGGAAGCCTGGGGAACTGTTCCTCAAGAGTACATTAAAAATACAAGTCTGGCTCTTTGGGAGCAAAATATGAAGAAATGTGTGGAGTTTAGAAGAGTACGGTATGGATTATTTACGACCAGGTATTCCAAAAAATACATGAACCAAAAAAGGAGAAAAGAATTTACATTCAGAGGACACCCGAAACACGACATACTAAACCAACGGTTCAAAATGTACCTCACAGAACCCAAGGACAAAACAGTTACACACAGCTTTTCTGAAACAGCCAACAACAACAAAAACAAATCGAGTATAATAAGTTCACTGGTGGTGTTTACTTGAAAACAAAACTCATCCTTCTATTCTTCTAAATAAAGAGGTCAATAAACTGATCATACAGGTGATCCTGGGGTTTAATAAATCAATAACATGGCCTTTTATTTCAGAAACTCTTGGTCTTCAGGGAATCTCAGACACAGCAGTGATTAAAATGTAATAAATCTGACAAGAAAAATCCACAGATTTCAATCCTTCAGCTGTCCACTGCTAGCGAAGACTGTGAAGTCTCCACATCAAACACAACTCACTAACTACAAAAACTCAACAGTAATATCACGATAATTCCGCAGGGACGCTGAATAAACTAGACGTCGTTGGTGAAGGTGTAGTGACCTGCTGATCAAGTAAAAGGATGATCCCATTAACCGTACACCAAATTCTGAAATTCTGCTTCCATGGTGCTGTCACTCACTCACTCACTCACATGCAGGAGCCCCAGAGGAATCCTCTAAAGTTCATTAACCAACCAATCTGCTTGGCTAAATTTCAGCTCGCAATCCCAGCCCCTGCTGACACAGGTACAGACGTTGGAAACAGTTTGTAGGAACAGAAATAGTTGTAAGTAATACAATAATTAAAAGAATGTTTTGAAAATATCGCAGAAAGGGCCGCTGGGGGTCGACACTGATTACACTGATTACTGCAAGAATGCTAATTAACCATTGTAGCATTTAACACTAGCAAGGTCACCAGAAGACACAATGTGAGTCATTCCAAGCTAACTCGTGTATTTCACCACATTTAAGTGCATTTACTTATTTTCATGTGGTCTGGGTACATGGATGAGTATTAAAATCATGTTTAAATGCTACGGTGCACTGTCATGTTTAAGATCATTTAAGATTTGTAAAAATATGTCTGGAATACCGAACCAAGAACACAAATGCTTTATGCTCAAGAACATCCTGATCCTGTTGTGCTTGTAACAAAGTAGAATGGCACTAATTTGCATCTCATAGACTAGGCATTTTAGTTCACGTTCAGTAAACAGCAGAGTGAGTTTAAGAATAAACCCTGCACGTGAACATGCACTGCCTTGTACAATGCGACTTAAGGCGTGGCCTCTGTCTAGGGGGAAATTAAATCCAACTCTGTCCCTCTCTGGGTGCGGTGTCTGGAAAATGTCGTGGTTAATGGAAGTGCCTGAGGATGAACACTCAGCCGAGAGACCGCATGAGTCAATAACGCTGCTTTACCGCCCTCGTAGCATCAGTGAAGGAGCCTGGCCTCTGTGCTTGTCCTTTATGTCCTAATGAAGAGGGTGTGGTCTATATGCCTGTCCTTTATGTCCTAGTGACAGAAATATAGTCTCTGTGCTTTCCCTTTACACCCTAGTGACAGAGGTGTGGTCTCTGTGCTTGTCCTTTATGTCCAAGTCAAAAAGGTGTGGTCTCTGTGCTTCTCCTTTATCTCCTAGTGAAGAAGGTGCAGCCTCCGCGTTTGTCCTTTATGTGTGTGAGGGTGTGAGTGGAATTAATGACAATAATGACAACAAACATCTCCACAAAATTTCAATCAAAATCCAAAACAAAAAGTAACAAGTTGTTCTCTGGATGTCAGTGGATTATGACATGATCGACTGTGTGTTTGTGTGTTTGTGTGTGTTCGTGTTTGTAGGATTAAGGAGGAACTGTCTTTGGCTTTGCTAAAGGGCACAGGGGACCCTTGGCATTGGCGTGCTTCAGCTGAAAGCAATTACTGTGGAGAGAGATTGTATTAGCAGTCTTTCTCCGGGTCACTCTCTGTGACTCTCCTCTCCTCCTTTTATTTTCCACCAAAACTGAAACAATCAATAGCACCACCAGTGGAAAATGGAAGCAATTCATGTCTAATCACTGGGAGAGTGTTGTGCTTGGAGATTCCTTTCAGACAGGGAAATTGTTCCACAGAATTGAAAGCCTTAGTGAAATAGTTCAGAGGAAAATTTAGTACTGTACCTTTAAGACTTCACAGCCTTTATAAGATGTGTAATGAGGTTGGTGATCGTTACACACCTTCGTATAGGAGTTATGTCATAAGGCATGACCAAGTGAAGACCAAAAGAGTGAAAGCATGGCAAAGATGCTAACAGGTGACGTTAATTACAGCAAAGAAAGTGGAGCAGAAACAAACAAAGTCAAAGGAACTAGAAGTTAATCAACCTATGAGTACATAACCAACAATAACCATGAAACAAGAGATATAGCACTAGCACACATACTGTACATGACCTATGAAATTTTATGAAGCTGGGAACATTTCAAGAAATAGGGGACCTAGGAATACTATCACAAGAACAAGAATTTGGGGACATAGGAACAAGACCACAAAGATAGGAACTGGGAACCATAGAAATACTACCACAAAGATCCTGTCTTTGTGGTAGTATTTCTATGGTTCCCAGTTTCTATTTCTATGGTTCTGGAGAACCTAGGGATACTCCCACAAAGACAGTAACTAAGGAACCTATGAACACTAGCGCAACATCAAGACCCGGGGACCCCAGGGACACTACCAAGAAGGCAGGAACCTGGGAACACTACCAAGAAGACAAGAACTGGGGAAACTAGGAACCCTACCAAGAAGGCAAGAAATGGGGAACCTAGAAACACTACCATAATAACAAGAACCAGCGAACCCAGGAACACTACCCAGGAACCCACAGTAGGAACACTACCAAAAACTGGAACTGGGGAATCTAGGAACACTACCACAAAGAAAGGACTACCACAGGACTACCAAAGAAAGGACTAAGACTACCACAATGACAAGAACTGCAGAACCTAGAAACACTACCAAGAAGACAAGAACTGGGGAAGGTGAGAACATTACCAAGAAGACAAGAATTCAAGAAGCTGGGGACACTAACAAGAAGACAAGAACTGGGGAAGCTGGGAACATTACCAAGAAGACAAGAATTCAAGAAGCTGGGGACACTAACAAGAAGACAAGTACTGGGGAACCTATGAACACTACCAAGAAGGCAAGAACCGGGGTACCTAGAAACACTACAATAATGACAAGCATTGGCAAACCTAGAAACACTACTACAAGCAATAACTACGGAACAGTATAGCAACAGTATTACAAGAACAGAAACTAAGGAAACTATGCATTTTAGTATAAAGACAAGTACTAAGGAACCTAGGAACACTAGCAGAAAGACAAACATTGGGGTACGTAGGAACACTAGCACAAACCCTGGAAGTGGAGGACCTATAAACACTTCCTCACTTGGGAAGTATAACAGGAAAACTACAGAAAGGCAAGGAACTAGTAAAGCTAGAGTATTTAGGAACACAATAGCTACGTGAGCTAGGGATGATGCAGGAATAGAAACAGGAAGTAGACCTGCGAAATACAGGAAGTAATTGAGTATGTGATCCTCTATGACACTGTGCTTAACATCAAGAGATCAAACACTGAACTCTTCACATCAGACAGATCACTGCCCTTTGATCTACGTTCAAACAGATGCATCACATTAGCTTCTCTTTGACGTGTATATGTGTGGTGCCATGTGTTACCACCACCAACATTAGCTGACACTACACAGCTTTCAGGGTAAAGGTTGTGGAGTTATCTCTCGCCAAATAAACACTGAGTTATAGTGTTTAATGAAGAATGTTAGTGTTTGATGGTGAATACTGTTGTTGCTCTGAGAATGGGACAATTTAATGGAAAATGTGCGTATTGTGACTGGCTTGGTGTTTTGTGAAGAATCCTAGCATTTATTGGGGATGTTTATTAAAGATTGTTGTGTTTAAGGGAGTATGATTTTGTATAAGTTGCTGTATTAAGTTAAACACCAGTGTTTATTTGATAATGTTGGTGTTTTTAAGTCTTGTGTATTTTTATCGAATAGTGTTGGTCTTTAATGGAGAATGTTGTTCAGCACTTGGTTTTTGTATTTTGTGGAAATGCTTGCCTTGAATACGATTTTTGTATAATTAACAAATAATTCACTCCTACCACACTGGATTCTGTGCTGCCTTCAAATGTGTGAATAGTTTAGAGTGCACCTGCAGGATCGTAGAGGAACTGCAACCAGCTTACCTCCTCACATGCAAACATACAGTATATGCAAGGTACAAATTAATAAAATATATATATATTTTGGAGTCAGTGTGGCGATACAGAAATCACCACACAAAAGAACTGTGATTTATAGCTGAATAGTTTTTTTTATAGCCATCTCTAATATTTACTATCGGTTTGTACAGGATGATTCACTCAAAAGAGGCCCTGAATATTCTTTAATAACTCTCGCTAGGATGAAGCAATCTGAATGAAACAATGTACAATGTGCTCCTCAGTATATGGAGCTCCGAGCATGCCAGGATGTCCCTGAGTGGAAGATTTGAAGGAAAACATCCAACATGAAATTGCTGCTATTCCCCCCCAATATCCTTTGCCAATACATTCAGAAACATGGAGCGCTGTGTCGAAATGTGTCTGGCAGAAAACAGAGATCACTTTCAGCATCGCATGTAATGCAATCAATTGCACATATGTCAAGTTATGTAGCGTACCTTTTGGGTCAGATTGCTTTATCATTAACAAGAGTTATAACAGAATATTCGGGGCCTCTTTCGAGTGAATCACCCTGTATTATAATAAGGATAAATACTTAAAAAACACTAGAAACCCTTCTTTAGGCCAATGTGAAATTCAGAAAAGTCAGAAACTTGTGATTGATTGTGTTTAATTATCGGGATTGTGTGTGTGTGTGCTTATTTGATAAAATAGGATTGTGTGTGTTTGATTTATGGGATTGTGCGTTATAGCTGTGTTTTGTCTCTCTTTGTGAACAGTAATATAATTTATTCAGCTGATAAACACTGAAGGTTCAGCAGTATTGACCTGAGCTTTAAGGCAATAAATGTGCTCCCGCAGTGAGTGAGGAAATTCCCTCCTCCGTGAGGATGTTCAATACTGACATCAAAGAGGAATCACAAGGAGGGAAAAACCCTTTGATAGCCTCATCAGGTGAGTGTTCAGTACAGCACAGCTGTGGTAACGGATTCCATTTCAGGTTTAGCTCTGATCCTAGATGTCCCGGTGCTATCCTGTCGAATCCGGAACATTCTCTAACCTCACGCTGCTGCTGCTGCACTGAGAACAGGTTTAATCTCTACTTCTTCTTTCTGTTATTGCTCATGGGTTTGTGATAAATTGCTGCTTCTTGAACACCTGCAACAGGATATTAATAAACCTTGAATAAATGTAAATGATTTTTAACTTAACTCATGATTGAATGTAGATTCTGAAGCCCGTAAACACCAAAGTCACAAAACACCCTGCATTCTCCTAAACACTACTGACCACCAACATTCACTATTAAATACCAACTTTCTTCATCACACATCTGTATTAAATACCAACATTTAATATAAAACACTAGCATTTCCCTTTAAACACAGATGCTCTTATTATCACATTATGGTGATTGTTGGTATTATTTTCATTGAATAAAGTTTTTTTTTTAATCATAAATATTGGTGTTTAACAAATATTGGTGTTTAATAAAGAATGTTGAGTGGTGGTGTTTAGTGGATAATAATAGTGTTTAATAGGGATGCACCGATACCACTTTTTTGGGAAACGAGTACGAGTATGAGTACTTTCATTTCAGTACTCGCCGATACCGATACCGAGTACTTAATAAAAACATGATTTAAATTTACAGAAACAG
>JAQMYI010000004.1:1425548-1438370 GCA_030014275.1 Clariallabes melas | reverse complement strand
AAACACCTTAAAACTAGTGGACGTCTTCCACAGGTACTGTACCATCTTAAACACCTTAAAACTAGTGGACGTCTTCCACAGGTACTGTACCATCTTAAACACCTTAAAACTAGTGGACGTCTTCCGTAGGTACTGTACCATCTTAAACACCTTATAATTGGTGGAAATCTTAAGCGCTAGCAATGACGGATTTCACGAGTACAAATCTCAACACCTCAGAAGTATCTAACAGTTTTAACAGGCCTGAACCGAAACACCTCAGGAATGGTGAAAATTTGAGACAAGTACTGTATAAAGTATTTATAGCAAGGCTAATGCTAAGTGACGTAAACAACTCACTCGCTGTGTTTAACAGGACGAGTCTTCAGTACGGAATCATGTGTCTGAAAAAGCTCAACTACGACCGCAAAGAGCTGGAGAGACGGCGAGAGAGCAGTCAGCATGAAATGAGAGGTCTCTCTCTCTCTCTCTTTCACACACACACATTAAATTAAATTAAAACTAAATTAACACTTTTTAAAACATCAACAATTTTAAACGACGACACATGACTGCTGTCTAGAGGAAATGATGTCCACTTGTCGGTTGTACCCCGTCATTCCGTGTGTGTGTGTGTAGACGTGCTGGTATGGAGTAACGAGCGTGTGATTCGGTGGGTTCAGAGTATCGGTCTCCGTGACTACGCCAACATCCTTCTAGAGAGCGGTGTTCACGGAGCGCTGATCGCCCTCGACAACAACTTCGACTACAGCAGCCTCGCCCTGTTACTGCAGATCCCCAACCAGAACACTCAGGTACACACCCACACACACCCACACACACACACACACACGCGCACACACAGGTTTTAAAGGCACAGTCTTTTTCTCCCCTTTAGGCTCGTCAAATTCTGGAGAGAGAGTACAACAACCTGCTGGCGTTGGGTACAGAGAGACGACTAGACGAGGTGTGTGTGTGTGTGTATTCTGAAAAATTTGTTTCTACGGTAAACATTAGTATAATAAAGCAATATCACACTTGAGGTCTGGCTGTTGTACTGAATATCAGCACGGCAGTGATGCGGTCGTAGGCACAGCAGAGTGAGTACTGAAGATATCACAGCCGTGCTGATATTAAGCACAACAGCACCATCTAGAGTTTATCATCTACAGATTATGATTTGTTTCTTTACTTACCCAGTTATTTTGCTCCGCCCAGACATATCCTTCAGCGTCTGTCGGAACTAACTAACCACGACTGGTGGAGCTGGTGACTGACAGTTAGTGTAACTAACAGGAGGTGAAAGTAGCTTTAAATTCTCACCGGTACTCTGTAGCCAAAAGGTGAGGAGAATAAATCATGGAGGTGGTGGACGGTCCTGAGAAACTCAGTAGATTTACTTCATATTTCCACTTAGTCCACTTTAGAATATCAGCTGCGTTAACTTCCTGGTTTCTGGGTTGAATCCCAAATAGCATTACATGGAAAGTAGTGCACTATGTAGGGTGTACAATCCCTCGTTCCACACCAACACAGTAGTGATCGACAGTTGGCATAATTAACCATCGTTAGAACACCTGTGACATTGTGGAGTGAAACATATACAGCATAACAGCACTGGGATGCTTAACTACATCATCACTCATGGAAAGCCTCTCGTCCAATCAGATTACTCGATCACTGTTGTGTAATTTGAGATGATACAATACAGCACACAATAATAGGATTTGAATTAATGACGTAGTAAGTAATTGTGTACTGTGCATGTGTGTGTGTGTGTGTGCGTGTGTGTGCAGGATTTCCGTGGCCCAGCGTGGAGGAGACAGTTTCCCCCTCGTGATATTCACGGGATCAGTATGATGCCCGGATCAGCAGAGACACTGCCAGCTGGGTTCCGCCTGACAACATCAGCACACACACACCGGATTCCAGCAGACGGTATGTCTCAAACACACACACACACACACACACACACACATACTCAGATCCAGACATTCAGACAGTGTCTACATTTTTGGTTTCTCATGGTAGATTGTGTGTGTGTGCACGCGCATAGTTGGGCCGTCAGCAGTGCAGCGATTGGACAGTTCCACTGTGAGGACATACTCATGCTGAGAGAGGGACAACAGGGACACGCAACGGTGAGCAACACATGGACACAGACGCACACACAAACATAACATTTTTTTACATTAGTTTAAATGTACTTATTATTATTATTATTATTATTACATAAGCTGAATTAATATGATATTCTAAAATAGGTCATTGTCGAATTATCATGATTTATTTATGATTCATAAAACATTTTCAATATATTTTTTATTGCTAAGTGACATCATTTATTATTAATGGTAGCTTTATTAAAAATAAATATTTCCTTTTATTTTTTTTATTAAATACTATTTTTTTTATTAATCTTGTTATTATTATGAAGGTTTTACGATTTTGATTTAGAAATATTTGCTATTAATATTTGTAATTATTTTTAATACTTTTATAGTATTTTAGAATATTAATTTTTTTACTAATAGGATTTTTTTTATTTTAAACATTTAATTAAATTTGTAATTCTGTATATATTTAAGTATATGTGTTTAACTATTTCTGAATATTTGTCAAGAATGTAATATATTTTAAATGTACATGCAATTAATATACAATTTTATATTAAATTGTCTGTGTGTGTGTGTTCCAGCCATGTTGCATAGTTGAGTGTGATGGTGATGGGGAACAGAGATCTGCTCACACACACACTGCCAAGAGAACACGTGTTGCCCAGACAGACGGGGCCAAACTTTAAAGCGCCACGGTGCTATCCTGCCCCGCCCGCACACCCCGCCTCCTGCCCCACCCTCACTACACCAGACTGTACAGAATTATAGATTCACAATTTTATATATAAATCTCTATCATCTACTGACACACTGCTGTATTCAACACCCACTTTATTCCTGCTAACTCTGTGCACATTTAATGTCACACGCTTTTAATTAATTTCTTCCATACCTCACAGACACACGCACACACGCCCCATGATTGGTGTGTTAGAAGAGCGTAAATATGAATGTGTGAGGGGTAAGAGGTTAAACACTGCTGCTTTAAGAAACTACATGCAATTAGAGTTTTAAATTCCAAGTGCACTACCACAAACTGCTTTTATTTTATTAGTACAGTAATGTCATTAAAAATAAGTCCAATAACATGTCATGCTATTGAAGAACACATAGTATAACACATAGCGAGAGTGTTAATGCTGACAAATCAGTTCTAACAAATCTTTCACCTTTAAAGATTAGGTATTTAATTTTTTGTGGATATAAATGAGTTTTTAAAGTTATACTGCCACGGACAAAGTGATTAGCAGTAGCGATGCATCACATAAACAGTAATTTTATTAGTTACACTGTCTTTCATGTTTATTTTTTCAACTTAAACTTTGCAAGATTTTGACCCACTTTGATTTCCATACGCTATAGCACTGAGACCTCGATGTTTCTAATGCCTTGAATAGAAAAGAAATAAGTTCTTTTTGTTCTTTTAAATTTGCCTGGGTCTAATCTAGATAACAGAAATCATTAGCATAGTCCAAGGTGTTCCACAGGGTTATGTTCTGGGCCCGTATCATTCTCATTAATTACACTATCGAGGTCTTGTTTTAATGTGGAATCAAAGGGCTTTTACACTGATGCCAAGATTTACATTATTATGGAAGATAGTGAAGAACATAGCATAACTAATGTTATGCCAGTAAAGTAAGTAACATTACCTAACTAAAGGTAGCACATCAGGTCATGTTACTAAGCCTAATTAAAAAGGAAGTAACACTGGAGACATTAAGAAAGTAAATCAAGTTAAGGTAGTAATACAAATATTACAAAGAAGCAAAGACATATTATATGCTAATTAAGTACCTCAAATAAAAGGGAGTGATAATACAGAAATGTATGTTGAAAATTTTAAACTTGTACAGAATTTAATATTACATTATTAATTGTAGATCTGTTACTAAATTCTGGCTAAAATGAATTAGTACAGTACTAGCAAGCTAGCAAAGAAATTATCGTTACATTATTAAGGTTAGGCTAGTAAAGTGATATTACAAAACCAGCTATTAAATCAAAGTTTTTACTGGCTTGTAAAGCTAAAAAAAAAAAATAGTACAGAGGATTAGTTAGTGCAGAATGTAATGTTATTAAAGTTAAACTAGTGAAAGAAATAGGATTACTAAAGATATATTGGAAAGTAATGTTATATATACAAATTAATAAATCAATTATTATTACTAAACAAACTGTTACATTAGCACCCTAACTTAATTGAAACTTTTAAAGCACAGTAATAACAGTGCAGATGTTAAGATTGATAATGTTAAACCTAAACAAGGAAGGAAATAACAGCAAAAGAGTTAAGCTAGTAATGTTACCATACTACAGTAATTTTAAGTTACTGCAAGTAATTAAAACACTACTAGTTTAAGCTAGCTACTAAACAATGAAAAACTAATTAGCAGTACAGATTTTAAGACCATAAAAAAGTAATGTTACTAAAGTTAAACTAGTAACATACTGAAAGTAATAAACAAAGCAAAGTAACATCACAAGCTAGTGAAGCAAGAAATGTTACTGAGAAAAAAAGGATGTAATAGTACAGAAACTAAGCTAGTGAAAACATTGCACAATTGACAGTGCAGTATGTAATGTTACATAACTGAAAGCTAGTATACCAATTAATATTACTGAAGTTAGGCTAAAATTAAGTAACAGTACATAAGGTATGCTAATGAAGAAAATCACAAAATGTATATTAGCAATTACCTAGTAAATTAAAGGGTGGCTTTTTTTTTTATTTTTATCTTTTGCAATTTTTTAAAATGGAAAATAAGTTACAAATAAAGAGAACAGAAGTTACAAAGGAGAAAACAAGTCAATAAATCAAGTAATGGTACTAACGTTAAGCTCAAGGAAGTAACAGAAAATAAGTTATGCTAGTAATGTTGGATTAGAATCAGAAAAACTTAATTGCCTGTGAGTTGTGTTTAAGGACGGGTTTGGGTTTTGTATCAATGTGTAACATTTAACGGTATTGTACCTGAAAAAACATGTGGTACAATAAACCAAAAATTAACATCTGACAATAGACATTAGATTTTAAATAAGGATGTTTTAGTAAATTTAATTGAACGCATTAGAACAAAACTAATTAAAGCCTGTGAAGCTAACTTTAAGGAAGAGCATGCACATGAAGCAAGTCAATTAAATAACATTACTGAAGCTAGTAAAGTCATCCTGTCTAGCATCAGTTTAATAAAGCTGCACTTGGCTATTAACATGGCTGATGTAGTGATTATTAAATGTGAAACCCTGGCACAACTTCACATCCAAAGTGTAATTAGGTTCAAATAAATTTGCTTAAAAAGAAAAAAAAATCATATTTAGATTATTAGTGATTTTCTTAATGATGAATAAACACAAAACCTGTGGAAAGTTGTGGTTTTTAACCTCTTGTATAACTTCGGGTTCAGCCCTTATTCAGCACAAACTCTTGCTTGGAAGTTGATCATGACTTTGCTGAATCTTTTCATAGTATGTGCACTGAAGTACTTAAACATTCCAAAGCCTTTGAAAAACAAATTAGTTATATCGAAACACTAAAATTTATTCTGATGTTTTGTATAACTTCTTAATTTATTACAGCAGTTAACTTATCGGATGTATGAATAAATCACTTAAAGCTTCCAGAGTTCGTTTAGAGGCGTTTCAATATGATGCAATTCAGTATTGTACAGTTTAAACAGTGTTAGCTTGGAGAAGTCAGAGGCCACGTCCCCTTTTTCGGGACTGACGCACAATCTAAAAGCACACACTTTTCTCACAGGTAAAAAGGACACGCCTATTTCACTGGGGCTGACATATAAAGAGCCTGTTAGACTGTCAAATTAAAAAGCCACACCCCTTTTACTAAATCTGATCAGCCCACACACTATTAATGAAAAAGAGTTTCTGGTAGTGCACTCAGACTGCTGGATGTAGAAAGAGTCCCAACACTCTGCTGCCAATCATCACTCATCAGCCAATCATCTGGCTTCTCCATCAAAAAAAACCCCGCCTCTCAACTAGGAGAAATAACTACAAGACAGGCATAGCTTCTAGTGAACATAGAGTGTGTATCGACTCGTCCAAGTCCAGACTTAACTTTTAAAAGACGACAAACCTGTTGCTTGCTGTGAATTATTTTATTATTTCGGTGTAAAGATGTTGAATTATTTTCTGTAGGCGTTGCCCGGGTGACCTCATGTACAGAACCTCCTTCCTGTCTTCGAGTTATTTCTGCACGTTACAGAGAATCATTTTATTTATTTTGTGTCCATTTTTTATTTATTACTGATTGTATTTTGGTCAAAACTATGTGGTGATCAAAAAATATTGTCAATAAAAAGTACAGTATACAAAAAAGCATGTCAGTCTGCTGGTCTGGATTTTATTTTTCTAGTAACTTTAGTAGACCTGACCTTAGCTTGTGCGTGTACAGTGAAGCAAATAACATCACAATAATATCATAACTGCAGTTAGCAAATCAAGAGTTACAGTATGATACAGTACTGATATTAAAGTACTAAAGCAATAAACTTGATGAAAGTTAGGAAAGTTACAAGTAGGATTACTTAAGTTAGGCTAGTAAAGTCAAGCTGCTAAAATGAACTAATGTTAAAGTAAGCTAAACAGAAGTAGTAATAATGAAAAGAAAAGTTTATTTACTGATGCAAGTAACAAAGGAAGTAATGTTACTAAAGTTAGGCTAGTGAACCAAGTAATGTTAAACCAAGCACAGAAATAATATAGTTAATATATATAGTTAAGCTACGGTATAAAGAAGTTAAACTTTAAAATTACCAATTTATCTAAAAGTAACTAACATTAAGTCATTGTAAAAAATATTGTTTAAACTAAAGTTTATTAAGTAAATCAAATGATGCTACTAAAGTTAGTAAAGTAAAGCAAATAATGCTACTAAAGTTAGTAAATCAAATGATGCGAGTTAGTAAAGTAAAGCAAACAATGCTACCAAAGTTCATAAAGCCAATAATGCTACAAAAGTCAGTAAAGTAAATAATGTTAGTAAAATGAGTATAGTAAAGCAAATATTGCTACTAAAGTTAGTAAAGCAAAGAATGTTACTAAAGTTAGCAAAATAAATCAAATAGTTGTACTAATATTAATAAGGCAAATAAAGATATTAAAGTTAGTAAAGTTAAGCAAATAGTGTTACTAAAGTTAGTAAAGATAACTGAACTAAAAGTAGTAAAGTAATTTAATAACTTTAGTATTATTACAAAACTTTAAACTAAGTATTTTTAAGCATAAATTTCTTGTTCTGTTGGAAGATAATTTTGATTAATTCCAGGAAAAACAAGTCAATTTACACTAAAAATTATTTGTAAAATATGTCTAGGAATAAGATACAAATCTTATATTTGGTTTGCCATACTCTGTTTTTACTATATTCAAGATATACTTTACATGCTAAGAGGTAATTTTTGGCAGAGTTACTGTAACTTTAGTAAAGCAAGGGTAGTAAAGTAGGTACTGTATCATTACTAACATCTATAGTAGACAAGTAACTTAAAATAGTAAATTACACATTTTATTATTACAGTTATCCTAACAGAAGTGAACAAGAGAGACATTAAGAAAGCAAGTGAAGTAAGTAACAATACCAAAGATAAGTTAGAAAAAGTAGAATTACTAACGAGAATAGCATTACAGCAAGTTAAAAAAAACTTTAACTAGTAAACTTTCTGAATAGAGTAAGGAATAGAAATAGAACAGATTTTAAGCAGGAATGTTACTGAAGTTAAGCTAGCAAAGTAAAATAACTAAAGACAGCCAGTAAATCAAGTAGTGTTTATAGTATTTTAACTGTAGTAATGGTACTCGATTCACTAGCCTAATGTTAGCAACATTACGCTACATGATTTTAACAATGTTACTTGCTTATCAGCTTTACTAACATAACTATAGTAAAGTTGTCCTTTCCAAATGATTAAACCGGATGCAGCTACTATTTAACAGTACAGGGCTAACTTCATGTAATTCATTTTGTCCTTCTGTCACTATTGTGCATTTAGACATCAAAGATCAGCTCGTTACATCATAACCTGACAATTCTTCACAGTTTGCTAACCTTTTAAAAACACATGTGAACGTGTTAAGGTAATCTCATGTAAATGACATCATACTCTGAGTGGTTATAGGCTCCTAAAGGTTCACCACGGCTGGAGTGTGTGCTTTCATGTGTGCGCTTTTGTGTATTAGAGAGTGTGTTGTTAACTTCCAGGTCCTTTTAAATGTTCCCTCACGACCTTCTCGATGGTCTTGAACACTCCAGGATCCTCGATAGTGGGAGAGATCTACAAAACACACACAAGTTCAACTTCATTATCATGTTAAAATGAACGCATGCATCAATACTGAATACTCAACTTCAACTTCAATAATCAACTCATCGTGATAACGTTAAAAAACCTTAACATTTTTTAGGCATGATTCCTTTGCTTGCTAGTTATGTTAGATGGTGAATGTAAAAGCTACTGAACGTAATCTCTGGTGAATGTTTCTCTGATTCTTGTGGGAACAATTAAAAAATTCAGATAGCTAGCTAGCTAAAACAATAACAGCTAATTCACCTTTACAGTACATGATTCATTACAATGTATTGCTAGTTAGTTATAAAAAAAAAAATCAAGCTAGCTAGTTACCTTAATACTCCACCATGCTAATAAGGTACACTCTTTATTAGAACAATTTCTCTTAATTATGTCTGAAGGTTGAGTTAGCTAGCGTGCAGGATTGATGTACGTTACAAAGAAAAACATAATCAAAATAAATTCTGGTGATTTGTGAAGAAAAACGCTACCAGGTGAGCTAACTCTGAAACAGCAAACAGCAGCTAGCATGCTACAATCCTAGAGTTAGCATAGTCATTATCGCTAGCGGATGCTGATGTGAGAAAAGCGTGCACCTTATACGGCTTGGCGTTGACGAGGCAGGCCAGAGAGGATCGTGGGATTTTTCCCGAGCGGGTTTTGGGCAGAACACTGACGAACAGAACTTTCCGGAATGCGGCAACGGGACCGATGTTGTCTCGCACCAAACCGACCAACTCCTTCAGCACCGCTGATTTATTCTTCTCAAAATCTGTCGCACACAAACACACTAATTCTGTTATCTGTTTATTTTTCTTCTCTTTCTTGTTTTTCTGTTTTAGATGAGTACATTTAATCTTTTATACTTATTCTTTTTTTTCTTTCTCACACCAGTTTTGATTTCTTACTCTCCATAATCTATGAATACACACTTTTTTTTGTTAACTAATGTCTCACCATATCTCTCTCTGTCTCTCCTTTTCTCCATCTGCCTTTCACTCTCTCTCTCTCTCTCTCTCATTATTTTTAGATCATTTACTTTCTATTAATCATAAACACAAATTTATTTCTATGTTTAATATTGTTATATTTCTCTCTCTCTCTCTGGTGAAAGTACGGACCGTTTCGGAGGACACACAGTGCCAGAGGGACGTGTCCTTTCAGTGAGTCCTCCAGTCCAACTACAGCACAGTCCACTACACCGGGATGCTGCAGTATACACTGCACACAAACACACACACATACTTTTAAATGTAGACACTCCACCCACAGGCCATACACACTACAGCAATCCAATTGTAAAAAAGTTTTTATTCTGTATTTTATGTAGACACACAGAGTTAACAATAAGAGTAAAACAGTCTCTCTCTCTCTCTCACCTCTTCTAGTGCTCCAGTGGAGAGCCTGTGGCCTGCCACATTGATGACATCATCAGAACGTGATTATATATTATAATAATTATATACATAATGTATACAAACCC
This sequence comes from Clariallabes melas, assembly GCA_030014275.1. Taxonomy (NCBI): domain Eukaryota; kingdom Metazoa; phylum Chordata; class Actinopteri; order Siluriformes; family Clariidae; genus Clariallabes; species Clariallabes melas. Next base: position 1,428,483 of record JAQMYI010000004.1, on the reverse strand, counting down.
CTCCTCATCGACATAACCGGCATCCATAGTGTCATAGTAACCCTGAGACAGAGACAGAGAGAGAGAGAGTCAGACAGACATACACAGAGAGAGAGAGAGTTGAGTACTTGATTGCTGCAGTCTAGGTGTTCTCCACTAGGTGGTGTGTCCCGCACTGACGGTGTTTGTGTGTTTTGATCACTTACAGGGAACTTGGTGGTGTCATTCTGCCAGAGAGAGAGCGCGGCACCAGGTGGGAGGGGCAGCCTGACACACACACACACACACACACTATGTATATACTGTATGCAAGGATATATATATATATAGTGTAGTGTGTGTGTTTGTAAAACTTACTTTACCACAATATTTCCCAGCAGCCCCGGCTTCACCGGTTGCATTTCATCATCGATCACGGTCACTGTGTAACACAGGATTAAGATTACGACCTCACACAGCTACGGACAACGATCATTTTATAATCATGTCATTAAATTATTAAACATCATAAAATTATTTTATTTATTAAATATATAAATAAATAAATATAAGTAATTTATTTTACTGCTACTTAGAAATGTAATTAAATTATTTATTTAGGCATGCAGTTCATTATTTATTTATTTCAAGATCAATTTAATTATTTATTTTGTTAGTTTTTATTTCATGACTTATTTAACCATTTATTTATTTATTTATTTAACTATTTCATTATTTATATCCTTATTTATACCATTATTAATTTGATTTTTTAAAATTATTTACTCTATGATTTATTTACTTCACGGCTTATTTAATTGACAATCTATTGACATCACGACCGCTAGTCGGATACACACCATGAAATACGTAATCTAACCTGTCAGTCTCCCATCAAACACAGTGGGTGGAGTCTAATGCTGATCTGCTCAAGCTGAATGTGTTGGATTGTGTTTGTGTGCTACTGTTCATGTGTATCTGCTTGATTTTAGACTTTTGAATATGAAACTCTGATGTGTGCTGCAGTAGTGACTCGTGTATCTTACAGTCAGCCGTGTTTGTGAAACCCTTTCATGTACGTTAGCTACAACAGCAGATACGGACGCTGTCATTTTTGCTTCTCTGAATCAAACCTGGGCCACCTGCACCTGTAGTGGTAGCCACTAGGGTCTCTCTCCCTGTAGACAGTAACTGTGTCAGTAAGAGATCCAGTGCGAGCCCAGGGGATGGAGTTACAGTCTTACACACACGTCAACAGACAGCACAATTCTACAGCATCCTATTTCTCTATAGCCCAGGCCGAGACGCTTCTAATGGTGTCTATGGTCCAGATGTGGTTCATTTCCTGAAGATGTCTGTGCGTGGTGGCTCTTGATGCACTGACTCCAGCCTCACAAATTCTTAGATTTGTCAACCAGAAGTCATCCTTACTGCTTGTGCACCTTTTCCTATCACACTTTTCTCTTCCAGTCAACTTTCAGTGAACATGTTTCTATACAGCACCTTCTGTGGTTACAAGAAAGGTGTCGATGATGAGAGTTACACTGTATTTATACATTTATTTACTCAAACTCCAAATGTAAAATTTTAATATTTCGAGATTCTGGATTTTTCATAATTATAGAAATTATAAAAAAAAGAAAATGATAAAAATATTAAATTTTAAACGTAATGAATCTAAAAATTTTAAATGAAATTCTACCTTTACATGATATTCTAATTTACTGAAATACACTGTAATTTTTTTATATTATGTAAAAGCATGAGTAACATGGAATAATTATAATACATAATCATTAACATTATACAGTATAAAACATTTTAATTCAATTTGTATATTATTAATGCTATGCATTTATCCAAAGTTACATTTAAAATATTTTATAATAATTTTGATGTATTTCTTTGTAATATTAAGATTTATTGAAATGTTTTAGCATGTAATTAATAAAGTACAAATTTAACATGTAAAACTTTTCAAAATAAAAAACATTGATAGAACAGATTACAAGATTCAAAATTGATTAAATAAAGATATCAGCATGTAATTATATTATATTATATTATATTATATTATATTATATTATATTATATTATATTATATTACATTACATTACATTACGACAGTGTGATACCTATGTTAGTAGTGTGTGTGTGTGTGTGTGTGTGTGTGTTTTCTCACCGTTGTATCCCGGTACAGGTTTGCCTGCAGTTCCAGCAGGGGGCGATAGAGAATTTCCCAAACCGACACACGACGCTGTGATGGCTGAGCCGCTCTCTGGAGAACAGATGAACAAGAGGGTTTCAGAAAACACACACACACACACACATGACTGCTGAGGTCAGTGCAGAGGTCATTAAGGCCTCGGAGTTGGAGCTGTACCAAAAGTGAGTTTAATAACCACCGCGCTGCAGTCCTGGATCCTGATTGGTCAGAAAAAGTGATGATTAATTCTCTGGAGCAGCAGCTCTGACAATAGTGCAGGTTTGTATTAAAGCAATCGTTGTGGTTTCTATAGCAACGGCTTGTTCACAGGGACGTGTTGTACTGTATTAATGCTTGGTTAATAATAAACAGATCAACTGTGTGTGTCGTTGTGGAAACAGTTGAAGGACAAGAAAATGTAAAAGCTCAAAATATGATCTTATACTCGTCTTATAGTAACCTTATTACTTATTCCAGAGATCGTTCATCACTGCGAGTTGCGAATTCCTGAATGACACTGTGTGTGTGTGTGTCTGTGGGGGTGTGTGGGTGGGTGTGTGTGTGTGTGTGCTTTTAAAACGTTTACATTTCCACACACGTGTCTGTGCAAACACAGTTTGATCTACAAGTCTACAAGTGTTTGTGAAACTGAAGGAGGAACCGGATGTGTGCAGGTGTTTCCTGAGCTCGGGGCTCAACTGCTTTTACTGAAAAACTAAAAGGGACACAAAAGTAAAAAATACATAGAAGGAAAAAAGTTATTTTAATGTG
>JAQMYI010000004.1:1284456-1296230 GCA_030014275.1 Clariallabes melas | reverse complement strand
CCCCCCCCCCCCCCCCCCCCCCCCCCCCCCCCCCCCCCCCCCCCCCCCCCCCCCCCCCCCCCCCCCCCCCCCGGAAGGACGATAATAGAGAGAGATTAGGGAGAGTCATTAAGACTCTCATTAAGACACTCTGTAACATCCAGAGAGGGTAAGGGGAGTCCTTAAGTGTGGCTTTCCTTGTGGACCTGTGAAGACGTCTTGATCTTCCTCGGGATGGATGAAACTGTAAAGTCCATACTAACCAAAACCCATAAAAACTAAGCCACATACAAACTTGGAGCCACACTAACCTGGACCCATACTAACTGAGGCACTCACTATACAGGACCCAAACATATCCAAGACCCATACTATTCCAAACCCATAATAAATGAAACCCATATTAACAAAGACACACAATAACTGAGACCTATACTACTATAGGAGTATAATGCATTGTCATGTTCAGAATGATATCTGTGGGTTTATGAACTGCCGTGTGTTTGACCCAGACTGTTTGTAAATATGAGCTACTAATTCAGTGATGGTGTCTCATTGTCCGTCTCTTATTTCCACTCTCACCTGCCATCAAGAGGACGAGTTCAGGGCTGTGTCTCCATAAGGATTGTTTATATTGATCATCAGCGAGATGAAGAGACGACAGAGTGGGGATTAAATGTTTTTAAAAAAAAAATCCTAAACGAGGTCCTTGGCCCCGACAGGACCTTCAGTCTGGTATATAAATAGTGAAAACCGTGGTACTAATTCTGGCCTCAATCGTAGCCCAGCTGTTGTCTGAGAGCGGATCAGGACTTGTTCACTCGTCCCCTCGTTCCCTTCGCTCTGGGGGATTTATTCTGGTTTTGGCTCTGGGTGTAAAATAACGTATTAGCATTTGAGGCTTGACGTGGCTAGACACACATTAGCACGTCTGGATCTGGATCCTCTGGATCTCCTCGTGCTCTATACCTAACCTCTTTTGATTTTCAAGCAACAAAGATTTAGAATTTATTTTAAAAACAATAATAATAATAATAATAATAATAATAATTTTATATATGGTGATAAGAGTTATTATGGTATAATCCAATCTGGAATAAAATAATGAAAATAATGCATAATAACAATATTAATAAGCATTTATTATACATTCACAGGTCAAATTACAGCTAATAAAACTCCTCGAAAAGACAATTAACCACCAAACAATAGCTATTATGGTACAGAACCACTCTGGAGCTTAATGATGCTTAACTCAACATAATGTGTAATAAAATATTAAATATAAAAAAAAGCAGCCCAAATGAGTACTACATAATGTATCAGCCTCCATGAATTATATCTGAGACGTATCCTAAATTAAGCCAGTGTGATGGGATGGTCCACTCTGGTCTGGGAAATAGTAAAAACTTCAGAACTCTAAATTGACCCTTTTAAAAAAAATTTAATAGAATTATTTATGTGGTAATGTCCATGTAAATGTTTATTAAAAGCTTTTTATGTAGCTGGAGCAACATTGGCAGTTTAACCCACAACATGAAACAGAAAAAATAGAAAAAATGATTAATTAATGAGATGATATTAATATATAAATAATAATTTTACAGAAGTTTATCATAAATGTTAAGTAGAAACCAAAGTTGTCTAAGACTTTGTAAAGATATTGACCACGCCATGGTATGTTCCAGCTATAAGTGTTAATAATATGTAATATTATACAGCAGTAGCTCAGCATACGAATTTAATCCGTTCCGGAGGGAAGTGCTTAAGGCAAAATTTGGTATTGTGAAACGCATTTTCCCAAAGTAATGTGAAGCAGATCATATGTTCCAGCCACCTAAAAATATTACAAATTTCAAAGCTATAAAAAATACAAATTTCCAACACCATAATCATATTTCTGCTTATAAAAACAATCCAAACATTTTGAAAGACATGTAAATGAAGTAAAATATGAAATAAAGACATTAAACCTCACTTAACCTTAATTTATGATTCCTCTCGGCACCGGCTGCTTTAAACTCCTTTTTCTTCTTGCTACCGTCCTTGATATACAGTCTTGGGACACATGGTGCCGTGTCTTCGCTAAATCTTACACAAAATGCAAAATGCTGAGATACCGCTGTACATTACAAAACGTTTATTATACATTTGTTATAGTCACCATAGCTGTAATATTCCCTACTGAAAAGTTCGCTATGGTACATATACAGTATATTTTCAAATATATTATCTGGCCATCAAAGAGCACCTACAGACAGTGTGCCTTCCCATGGTGCATTGTGATGGTACAGCCCACTACAGGGACTTACACCTTTAATAAGCATCCGGTATAATAGGATCAGCTTTGATAGTGTTATAGATAGGTGTAACAGTGCGGTCTGCTCTGAGGAGGAACGACGTGTCTCTGGAACAGCTGTGGGTTTGTTCAGGAACTCAACACGGATCTATTTGACCTTTGACCCTGGCCTGTCAGATTTAAACCCTCATGTCTCCCTCACTCACTATTTTGGTAGCTAGGACTTACAGTGAGCTATTATAAGTTTTAGTGTGTGTGTGTGTGGGGAGAACGGGAAGAGTGAAAAAAAACACGCCAAATTTAAATGAATATTGAGAACCTAACTTGACCTAACATACTATTTTAAACACACATACACGAAAGAAGAAAAGGCAGCTGAGTTCACAGCTGTGATGCTCAAGGCATGTGATCTGCAGAGCTCAGGTTTCTATTATTGCTCCACTGCTGAAGAGCAGAAATCCATGACTGATTGAAACACACACACACACTTCCAGAACCTCGCAAGCCCCATTACTATCAGTGTGCCGTCCTCATCACTATATTTAACTTCCTAGAAATCACAGTTACACAAGAGTTCTTTGGCTGCTTACGGGTTCTTATGGGTTCTGTTTAGGCATCTGTTTTACGGTTTCAGGTAATCTTCTGTTTTCACTCAATAAATAACAACCAAATCTCTTATCAAATATCTGTACATAGTTTTATCAGCTTTGAAACAATTTAATGTTGAAAATAAAATAAAAAAACCAAATTAATTTACAGCGAACATTTCATTGCATGTTAATTGCAAAGGAAATAAAACCTTTTTTTTTTTAAAGTTACGTATATGAAATTTTTAGACCAGAACAAAGCGTAACAGAAAGAGATCTGTAAAGAAAATATCTGATCTTTCTGCACGGGTGGAGTTTGTTTCTAGGTTTATAACATATAAGCTAAAGTTTATCCCTCTTCACTCTGCTCTCGCTCTCATGTCCTTCACAACATCAAAGCCTTAGTCAGTGTATCTTGTGTGATAACTGTACAGTGTGTGTGTTTAAAGCTCCACTCTCCCTCTATATTTCTCTCTATGGTAACCAACATCAAGCATCTGGATTTTCTCAAACCATCTTTAGTCGTCTTCAGCGGTTCAGAGGTCACACAGAGCTTCAGCACTGCACACACACACACACACACACACACACACACACCTCTCATCTACACACACTGTGCAACATTCTTCTCATCATCATTACTCATCGTTATTACATGTACAGTACAGTATAAGTAACAGAGACTGAAGTAGAACTTTATTTAACCTTAAATTAATGTCAAGTAAAAATGTTTATGATTATACATGACACTAAATGCATTTAATTAGATTAGAATTTTGTTATAACTCGAAAGTTATAACTCGAGCTTTTGTCATCAAAAATGAAAATATAGATATAATATAAAAATAATAATTTAATATCATAATATAAACCGTGAATGACTGAAATGACTGAAACAAATATATATGCAACTACATTTGTATTGTATAAGGTAAATATATGCAAAATATCGAAATATAGGCAAATGAGGATGCATAATCAGTGGTGATATATTTGCGATAAAGGCAAGTTAAAGCATCAAAATTGCTTGCAAATAATTTATACTTTATTACTACTTATGTAGAGGGTTTAAATGTATAACAAGAGGAATTTATCATTAATAGTTTTTTTCAGGATTATTAATAGTTTTTTTAATAGATTATTTTTTTCAGTCTTTTCAGTCATCCATGATGAACTAAGTAATATCTTTAAATTGAACATTACACTGGTTTTTATAATAATTGAAAGTTTTTTTTGTCCTTGTAAATCCAACTAGCTAGATGTATCTATTATTAAAAGTAAGATTTAGAATATATTAAACATAATCTGTTTTTTCAATTGAAAATAACACTGATTAGATTTTTTTTATTTGTTACAACTCCAGCATCAAATAAAATACTTAACCACAAAATGAAAATTTTCAACAAAATTAATTCTACTATACATTAAACTATTAGTTTATATGCTATTCATTTTATTATTTGTAGTTAGGTTAACCCTTTCAGGCTCAAATTAAGTTTTTGGTTGCTAAAGGACAACCAAGTCCTGCAGTGGTACTTCTGAGTAAAAAAAACCTCATAAAATATTTATCTGGGTAGTAAGTAAGTAGTAGTATGTAAGTACTAATAAGGTAATTAGTTTTTAACTGTTGCAAATCTGCAACGCCTGCCTTGAGAGGGTTAATTATTTACAGCTACCTTTAGAAAGATTTTCATTATATAATTTATTGTTTAAAACCCCTCAAGGTGAATTTTATTCCTTGAAAATTAATAAAACTATACACAGTTAACTAATTATTGAAATTAACACATTAAACAGATTTGATCATTAAAGCTTATAATGACCTTTCAGTAAAACTATACATAGAAATTCGATCTACAAATTGAACTATAAATTATTTACGACTTATTCATAATTATTGAAAATTATATTTTAAAAAATTCATATTACTTATTTTCAATAAATTTATTAGTTACAGTGAAATATGAATTATATAGATATGTCTTCTTTCTCTATTCAAGTACATTATTCATTATTCAAGCAGTCAGTGTGTGAACAGACAAGCTAAAGAAAACATTGGCTAGTTACGTGGAAAATACTGGCTTAGTTGGAAAAACACTAATTAAATAAGAATTATAAGTGAACACAGGTTTATAAATTGACTCATCTTGAAGTAAAACATATATTTTACTTAGTATTCATAATTGTTAAAATATTAGTGAGATTTTTTAATGTGTTTATTAAATTAAAATTGCACTCAATGTATCTAGTAAATAAATGAAGAACTAAACACAGCGGTTTGAACACACTAGTAAGTTTCCATTGACTTTTTTGGAAGAGTAACGAGTGAAATTTACTTGATGTTTTTATTGCGGTTCCATAAGATGAAGATCAGAGCGACTCTGAAAACACTATACTACACTCACTGTATTGGCAATCCTGTAGACAAATTTGTAAGGAGATCTGCACAAACATTTACAGTAAAGATAGAGTCAAAAGGAGAAAATGAGAGAGAGAGAGAGAGAGAGAGAGAGAGAGAGACGCTGCTAGACAAACAGTGGTGAAGTGGTTGTTGAGGAAACGAAGGAATTATCTCCCAGTTTGAGAGAAGAGGCCACACTGGGATGAAAAGAAACCTCTCACCTTGGTATTTAATAATAACAGAATAGTAGCGAGCAGATTGCTGTTGTTGGTGGTGGTGTCACTGTTTTCTTTTACTTAATTTTTTTTGTCTACTGATTCTTAGAAATATGATTTAATTACATTATTTGTCTGTACCACTCTGTGTTTTGTTGTATACTTATATGTATCCCAACGAATGTGTATTCCCCGGTGCTTAGAAAACATTTCACTGGCAATCGTTTTTACCTTTGTATTTTCATCTATATGTAATATATTTAAAAATTCTTTATTTTATACAGCACCTGTCAACCCTTATCTGGAGTCTAGACCTGATCAACTGAATCAACCCCAGATCATAACACTGTCTCCAGAGGCTTGTACAGTGGACACTATGCATGATGGGAGCATTGCTTCATGCGCTTCCCTTCACTTTGGAATAGGCTCAATCTGGACTCATCAGGTCACATGACCAAAGTCCAATCTTTAGGCTCCCTAAGAAAATTGAAGCCTTTTTCTGTTGAGTCTCACTAACAAGTGTTTTTTCTGTTTAGTCCCAGTCCTCAGTCCCAGTACGTTCTCATCACATTGTGTGTGTCTTTGCTTGATACAGCCCAATAATTTGACATTTCTGAAAAAGAATTGGCCAGGCAGTGTATCAATCAACTGATATGCTATTAATGAAAAAAACAAAACAAATAGACACTATAATAAAAATAAAAAGGAAATCAAGGTGTAAAACAGCTTTGTGATTGTTTGGGAAAACTTCATACAAAGAGTAGTAATTACGATGAGGGAGAAGGAACTCACAGTACAACAGTATTAAACAACAATTAAATGGACTTTGAACATCCAATCTGTTACAACTGGTTTAATCATATGCAGGTGGGAAGTTCATAAAACCACAATGACGTGTGCATCATGCAAAATTTCACCAAGATGTTAGCAGTCACCCAAAAAGAAGTGTAGGTTAACCTGAGTTCAGCAGGAACAACAGTGACACAGAGAACAATAAATAATCAGCTGCACTGCAAACATTTCCATTCCTACACCTTACGCTTAACTCAGCATGTTAATGATGGAAGCATCATGATATGGGCCTGCATCTCTGGCATCTCAGATATACTGGAACAGATTATGGAAGAATATAATGTCATAAACTAAAACTAGAAAGAAGACTGACATTTCAAAAAGACAGCACTCAATATTTGGGTATAATTATATCATGTAACTTTCATTAAGAAAAATCCTAGTTACTGTAAATATCGATAAAAAAAAGTTGTAATGAGTGCAAATTTTAACAAAACAAATATAATATAATACAATATATTTATTGTCATTGCACAACAATACAAAAGTACAACAAAAAGTACAACAAAAATATCCTAGGTAGTCCTTAAACCTAGCCTAACACCTGAGTTAGTGTGACTTCAATTACTAAAATCCTAGATAATGTGAATTTTGAAAATTTTAGTTTGTATAAATTTTGACAGTGAAAATCAGAATTTAAATGTTTTTATTTGTTAGTAATTTGTGTTCGTGTTAGAGTCAACAGTAAACACAATTCACACAATACACAATATACTCACAATACCCACAATGTGCAATAATTTAAACCATAGACAGTTTTTTTTTTATAGCTAGACATACAACAATTCACAGTAAATTCTAGTTAGAACTTTTTTAAACAATGAAAAATCCTAATTAGTGTAACTCAATAATAAGACCATAATGAATATAATAAATAAATCAACAATAGTAATTCCTATACTGGATTACTGTTAATAATAAAAAGAGCAGTTAGTATAACTTTCTACACTAAAAATAATATGTTGTGTAACTTTCAACAGTAAAGACCCTATTTTATTTAACATTCAACAATAACAAAACTAGTTAGTGTCAACAAAAAAACCCATACTGTTTAACATTTAGTAATAAAAATAGTAGTTACTTTTAACCTTACAACTTTCAATATTAAAAATAATAGTTTGTGTAAATTACAACAATAAAATCCATATTTTATGTCATTTTCAACAACAACCCTAGTTAGTATAAATTTCAACAACAAAATCTCTTTGTTGTTTAACTTTCCATAATAAAATAGTAGTTGGTGCAACTTTCAACCTTAAACTAGCACTTATTGTAACTTTATACAGTACTTCAAACATTTTAGTTTGAGCAACTTTAAACAATAGCTATTAAGCTTAAAGTAGCTTTTAATGATAGAAATCCTAATTGTTGAAGCTTTTAATCCTAAAATGTCTAGTTTTTGCAACTACAGTATTAAAGAAATCCCAATTAGACATGCTGACATAAAGCTACAGGTAACCTGTAGTGCATGTATCATGTTTTACAATGTCTGAGAACAAGAAATTGCATAAAACCCTACATGAACTATTCTGTTTTCAGCCGAAATGTTTTTTTGTTTTTTTTGTTTTGGTATTTCTTGTACCATTGTGATTTGATTATTTGTATTTAAAATTGCGCTGTTGTGAATAACCAATTATACTGAACAAAATTATATGTAAGTTTTATTTTTCTATCTCATGTGTACATGATAGTCGATTGACCTGCTAAAATGACTCTGCTAGCAAGTTAGATAAGATAGCTTATTAGCTTGATAGATGACTTTCAGGAAATGTGTACTGGAACACTAGAGGAATGTTGGGTCTGAGTATAATGTTCTTTATAACGTCAGTTGAAACGCATCAGATCTGAGAAATCTGACTAATCTGGCTCTGGTGTGGATTTTGATTTTGGCTGACCCAGAAAACAATCATTTACCATCATACACCTACTAACACACACACACACGCACACACACACACACACACACTGCCAGGAGCTGATTCATGTGCTGAGTTTGCTGAAATCCATTAGCGTAAGCTCTCTAACTCTGTGTGATGGATGGAGTTCAGTGCAAATCCATCTGCAATGAAAACGACCAGCACGGGGGATGAGGAAGATCCTTCACTTTATTTATGTAACATCCTCTTTTCACACTCCAGACGACTTTACAAAATAAAGAGAAAAAAATGACTTCTCGTTCATTCTCAGCCACTTTGACGTCAAGTTGTTAATCATGTGTTATGGTTTACATCTGTGCTTTATTGTGACTCCCCCCCCAACACACACACACACACACACACACACACACACACACCTTCCTGTCAAGGGTTGCTCAAAAGCCTGTAATCACAGAAAACATTAGCGTTAGCGAGCTGTGAGCTGTTATTTGTGCCAGATGTGCATTGACTGTACACTGTCACACAGGCGGAGCAACAGGTAATGCGTATATAATGAACTATAAAATGAGTTTGTTTACATCTCTGTCCAAACTGCAAAGTAAAATAATACGGAATAAAATGACACATGAAAATAATATTCACATACAAACCCTCGTCGTTTAACATGAGCATTTTGTTAGCACTTGGTTAAGATGAGCATAATGGTTTCAATTTAATATGAGGTAAATTCATGTAAGAAAGACACTCTGAATAATAACTAGCATGCTAATTTGCTCATGTGTTAATGAGAAGTATTTTTTAAATTATTTTCATAAATTGCTCCAGTTAAAAAAAAAAAAAAAAACGCAGTGCTAATTCCTTCCAAATGCTAGCATTAATGTGAAGCTTTTAGAGCAGCTAGTGCTAACTATTTACAATAACAAAGATTTTAACCTTAATGTTAATCAAGCCAGATAGCTGTAATTTGTCTACCAGTATATCTGGCATGCTAACTCTCAGGAGGTGTGTAAGTTGTTAGCTACTGGGCTAAATAGCGATAAGTACGCTATATAGTCTAAATCAGCCCAGTTAGCTAATAACATAATGAGATAACTGAGAGTTTAACTTTGGACCATTTAGCCCCGCCCACTTAAACTGAAGGTAATGAACCCCTGAAGTGGCTGCACATGTTTATGAAAATACCTGTCTCAACATTAGATTAGCCACACATCCATGCTAGCTTTTGCTAACTTCTTTATATTTTACAGAGAGCTGTATATTGTACTTTATGACCCTCAGCTGGTCAGGTCTTCATCCCTTTAATGATCAATATAATCACTTCTGATGGAAACCGAACCCTCTGATCTCTGTACAATGTACAAGCTGTGACAGAGAGCTGATGGGAACACTAACCTCACTCTTGTACACACACACACACACACACACACTGTTGAACACAGCTGGAGCCAAGAACAACACACCAGGACGGAAGACCACCCAGCTGTGCGGAGTCACAAACAGGAGCTTTAACACAAGGCAAGAAAATGTACATTGTGTTCTGTGAGACAAATCTCATGCAGTGTGTTTAGCTGAAGCGATATACTTTAGCATAGTGTAGGAACGTGATTAGGGGATCAACGGACACCTGTCTCATCCTGCTCCAGTGTATGGGCGGGGCTTCCCACAGGTAATCACATGACCTGATGAATAAAGATGAGCTGATCAATGGTGACGTAAACGAGTAGAGCAGAAATTAAACTGAGAGAGAGAGAGACTCGTACGTCCTTATAGTGCTGTTAGAGTGACTTTACTCTGAGAACAATATGTCTGACACATCCCATAATAATTCCTACAATCTAAAGGTTTTATTATTTAACCATATCCGTCATATAACCATAAATTCATACTTTTTACAAGCTATTGGATCATGCACACACACACACACACACACACACATGACAATGAATAACTGAGTTTATATGTTGATATGAAATAAAATGAATCACTGTAAAAAAAATTTAAATAAAAATGTAAACTTTTCGTTTACAGTGCTGTGAAAAAATATTGGTCCCTATCTGATTTATAATTTGTTTTTCACTCCTGGGAAGGTTCACCACTGTGTCATTTTAATGTGACAAATATGCAATAAAAATTCAAAACAAAACAAAACAAAACAAACCCCCCAGAAAGATGCTAATCCCTTTTTACAGCACTGTATATAATTTTGATTACTGCAGTTTATTGATAACAATAAGTGCTGTGTTTATATTATACAAACATTACCATCTATTCTAAGCTTTATACCTATATGATTGTTACATCACACATTTAATACATTGTTATTATTGTTAATATGCCTGCTATTAACTGCATATGAACATAGAAAAAATCCTTAATATTCCAAACATATACTAAATAAATATTTTACCAGATATATTTTTATATTTGTATAACATTTAATTTGGCGTACAATTTGTATAACATTTAATTTGGCATACAACATTAAAAACAGAATAATTTTAAATACCTTGTATGTTTATAAAATCAATAAGCATAAATTAAATTAAGTTAAATTAAATTATATTGAACATGTTGTACTAAACATAAATGCATTCACCATATACAATATATATTTCCTGTAAAAGTTTATTCCTTAAACATTCCTTGTTAAAATTTTAAGCTATTTATATGACATTGCACGATTTGATACGAAGTGTAAAAATATAAACAGTATATAAAAGACAAGATTTAATTCACCATCCAACAATATCACACCTTACTTAAGCATTAAATAAACCTGTATTGAAAATCTGTAAATATATTTACATAGTCATATTTTATAATTTTTTCATTATATTTACATATTTATATTTTGTTATATTTTTATTTATATTTACATGTTCATATTTCATTATATTTTGTTTGTATCTGGATTTACATAGTAATATTTTATTTATATTTACATGTTAGAATATAATTAAATATTAAATTATTATATTAATTATATATTTACATTATATAATTAATTATAATTATATTAATTATTAATTATATAATAAATATTACATAATTATATTAAATATAATATAAATATAATATTTTTTATATTTACAGATTTATATTTTATTCATATTTATATTTACATGTTGAAATATTAAATTATTTAATTTTTTTTTAAATAAAAAATAATAGTTATATTTGATTATATATTTTTTATATTAAAATGATATATTATTTTTATTTTTAATTTATATTGGCATATTTATATTTATATTTTCTAGTCATATTTACGTCTTCATATTTCATATTGTTATTCATATTTAAATATTTATATATGTATATTTTATTTTTACATTTACATATTTATATTGTATTATATTTTAGTTATATTTACATCTTCATATTTTATTACAAGTTTATGTATATTGAAATAGTTGTATTTTATAATTTTTGTTATCATAAATTTCATTCATAATTACATTTTTTATATTTGATTATATTTTTATTTACATTTCCATCTTTCCCTCCCTTCCCTAAGCTCAGTTGTTGTCCGTGGTTACGTCATACTGCAGATCCGGACCGGGG
>JAQMYI010000004.1:1125282-1136086 GCA_030014275.1 Clariallabes melas | reverse complement strand
ATCTCTCCTCTGAACATGTCCAAACCACCTCAATCTGGCCTCTCTGACTTTATCTCCAAAACATCTCACATGAGTTGTCCCTCTGATGAACTCATTCTTGATCCTATCCATCCTTGTCACTCCCAAAGTGTTTGCAGATCTTGAATCTTAAAAGTTAGACTGACTTTGACGTGGCACAGTGGCGTAATGGTTAGCACTGTGGCCTCAGGTCTGTGTGCATAGAGTTCCTAATACCTAGTTCCCAGAGTCCCCTGGGACAGACTTGAGGCCTCGTGTGATGCTGATCAGGATAAATACTATGGAGAAGAAGCTGACCTTTCTAGTCTTGAGTGTTACAGTACCAGTTGTTTGCACCTCGTTGTTGTGAAGCATCTCTTGACTGTAGAGTTTGGCAATGACATGCCTGCCCCCCAAGAGTGTTCTTCACTTGGCTAGATGTTGAAAGTGAAAGGGTTCTTTTTTTTTTTTACCATGGACAGAATTCTGCAGTCATCCTCTTTGATTATCTTCCATGGTCTTCCAGGCTTTTTGCTGTTGCTGTGCTCACCAGTGAATTCCTGCCAAAGTGTTGTATTGGCCACTCCCAGTGTTTTTGCTACGTCTCTGTGTTTATTTTGTTCTTTCAGCCTCATGATGGCCTCCTTCACTTGCATAGACACCTCTTTGAACCTCATGTTGAGGGTTCAAGTGAATAGCTACCAAATGCAAATATACAGTAACACTCAAAATCTCCTAAAGGCCTTTTATCTGGTTGATTAGTAATGGAGTAACAAGGCCACACCTACTGTAGCCATGCAACTGCTTGGCAGGCAGATGTTCCATTATTTATGAGCCCCCCCCAAATGGAAATGTGTGTGTATGAAAATGGCTATAATTCCTAAATGATTACTGACATGCTTTGTCAAACCTCTTGAGTTAAATCTGAAGGTCTTGACTGATGTGTACAGAGTACAAATGCCAAAAATATTTATTTTTGTTCGAAAATTTAGGGACCTGACTGTAGATTGCCATGCTCATTGAACGCTAGGCTTTCTGCTGGGATAGTTTGTCTTTCTACAGAGTAAGTTACTCTACTACACATGATCACAAAGTGAGTTTGTTTATGGCTCACTTTTTTATTTGAATTGCTGAAAAAATCTGTTTGAAATTAATTTTTACTAAAGAGAAGAAAAAAAAAATCAGTTTTTACTACATAAAGGTATCTTCATCCAAATGAGCATTTGAGATTAAACAACTGAATCAGCAGTTTGGGTAAAACAGCAGGCTGAGAACAGGGTTATAATCAGTTTAATTTACAATTACTGGAAAGATCAAGTATCGTAAATAACTTTTTCTAATTTGAAACCAGAAGTTAAGGGGGAAAAAAAACAAAGCAGCAGGGTTTGATTTCAGCGCTTCGCTTCGTCATGTTCGTCCCTGGATTTAAAAAAAGAGGCAGAATCACATACCCGTCGCTCTAACAGCTGGAAATCAGGAGCCGTTCTGAATGTCACTCCTGTCAATCAGCAGATTTCCTTGGAGAAGCAATTCCTCAGTCCATAATTACCCATCTGTCCCTCTGATTCATGGCTCTCACCTCTCTCTCTCTCTCTCTCTCTCTCTCTCTCTCTCACCACCGACCCACCATCACGCAGCTGCCCCCCACGTTCACCACCGCTCGCCCGTAATCACCAAAACCTCAGGAATTTTACTCCCACAACGACAGACTCTACATCTCACATTCTCCACTGTTTAACACTCAGAGACAAATAAATAAAGATTAAATACAGATTACTTTCCTGAGCTTTTGTCTGTTTTGTTGTCTGACTAGTCTAAAAACTATTACCATAAAAACATGGTATTTAACTTCAATGCTAATGTACATTAATGTGCTTGCTAATTTTTAATAAATAAGTATGCTAGGTTTCATATCCGCTTGCTAGGTTTGTGCTTGTTTAATAGGTTTTTGCTACTGTAACTACAGTTTTTCCTGCCCAATACTGTCTCGCTGTTCCTAAGTTTTTTCCCCAAATGAGCTTTGGTCATGCGGCGAGTATTACAGTATATTAGCTTTAGTGGATAAAAACGCTGTTTGCCTGTTTGAATCTGTGTGAGCTATAAACAGCGTTTTCAAATGAGCTGAGTCAATTCTCTTTCACACCTGAGTTCACTTGGGGAGCAGGGAGAGAGAGACAACTTCATTGAAACGCACTCAGGTTCTCATGCTCCTGAAGAACCTCAACCAGGATAAACCCCCCACACTCACATTGGATCCGTGCATTGGGGTGCGAGATGATGCTCCAGTTAGCTTCTAATTGGTTGTTGGTTAAGGTTGAAATGAATAACAGCAAAGGGTTTGAAATTCCAACCACATGTCTACAACTAGCACTTCCATCTCAGGAGCCTGACTGCACTGCGAACAAACCGCCACCCACATGATAACTGCTCAGTCGTACTCCAATTCCAGTGATGGACAAGGTCAAGAGGTGCCAATACTTTGTGAGAAGAATAACAAAGCCTACATTTAAACATCTTGCATCAAACACTTCAAATCAGGAAGTGCAAGAAGATAAAGATAAAGAACAATGTGGTTAATTTGAGAAAAAAGGAAAAAGAAAAGGAAAACAACAAATGCGGAATGACGCACACCTTTCTAATAAAAGACGGAATCGTATTTGGAATGATTGCGCTGGTGGGATGAGTTGATGAGAACATTTAAGATTTCGTTTTTCCCAATTATCCAAATTGCTGCATTCTGATTTGATTATATTTGCTGCCTAAGGAAATTAAATTGTTTTAACGCTTTGCCCATTAAGACGATTGCTCCATAACTTCTCCAGCGAAATAGTTTGCATTGTAGAGCCGTAAAAATTCAGGGTATCTCCTCCATCACAACCGTGTCACTCATAAAGACACTTTTGTCCTTCTTAATTAAAAGCGCCCGAGTCCCTGAAAGCTACTGAAGCGTTTGCTAATTAACTCCATTGTGCGAGTGTGTGTTCTCCTGAGAGATCACTACGCAAGCATGTGCTTCCATCTGAAACGTCGCTTATCTCTTGTTCGACCACACACACTCTTATACACACATACACACTCTCACAGTGGGGATGCATAGATGTGTTTCACAGCTGGATTCGCATCCTTGGCCGACTTGAAGCGTCTCACTAAAACATTTTCCTGCTGCGTCCCAAATAACTCTCCACTCGTGTCCTCAAGGACACACACACACACACACACACACACACACACACACACACACACACACACACACACACACAGAGAAATCATTCTCCATGAACAGTGTGGTATTCTGATTTATCTCGCTTTTCTTATCGAATGTGACAGCCGAACAAAAGAAAACGATCCTCCCTTTTCTCAGATTAGACGTCTGCCTGATGAAAGTTTTTGACGTTTTTAGACAAATATGATGCTGGAGATTTGATGTAAAGTCCATTATTGCCATTGCTGTAAGATTATTCTTTTGTAAAAGGATGGGGAAAAAATCCTAAAAGATGGGATCTGCTGCTTGAAAGAAAGAAAATAAAGGCGAAGAAGAAATCAGCCAGGCGGCGCAAAATGATCCGGCGGAGTAATGTGCCTCAACTCGGGCTAATTTGTTGTGACAGATTGTTGTTGGTCAATTAACCCCGGCACAACGACATGTTATACAACATTCTGAGATGAACAGAGAGAAAGAGTGAGAGAGAGACAGGTAACCTGTCTGCCCTCCTCAAATGCTCTTCAATAAGAAAAAGAATGACTTAAGTCTTAAAATGGTGAGCTGTGGTACGTTTTTGGGAATAGTGCGAGGTTTTATAATGAGACTTGAGTAGATGATGTGATTTCAGATATCTGAGGGCTGAAGGTAATGATGTAGAGATCTACTTTGCTCACATTTACCAACAGAGATAATTTATTATTTTATGAACATTAATCCAGGTATTTTATGGAAATTGTGTTTTGTGGAGTAGGTGAGGATTTACACAGCAGGCTGCTGGATCCTAATTTTAACTTTAAAGCATTAAGACCAATATTCTCCATCAAACCCCATTAAACACCACAATTTACCATCAAACCCCCCATTAAACACCACATTCTCAATCAAACACCATTGAATACCACCATTAACCATCAAACCCCATTAAACACTGAAATTTACCATCAAACCCCATTAAAGACCACAATTCACCATCAAAACCCCAATAAACACCACCATTCTCAATCAAACACCATTGAATACCACCATTAACCATTAAACCCCATTAAACACTGCAATTTACCATCAAGCCCCATTAAACACTGCAATTTACCATCAAACCCCCATTAAACACCACATTCTCAATCAAACACCATTAAATACCACCATTAACTATCAAACCCCATTAAACACCACATTCTCAATCAAACACCATTAAATACCACCATTAACTATCAAACCCCATTAAACACTGCAATTTACCACCAAACCACATTAAAGACCACAATTCACCATCAAACCCTCATTAAACACCACCATTCTCAATCAAACACCATTAAATACCACCATTAACCATTAAATCCCATTAAGCACTGCCATTTACCATCAAACCCCATTAAACACCGCCATTAACCATCAAACCACAATAAACACCTCTGTTTACCATCAAACCCCATTAAACACCACCATTGTCCATCAAACCCCATTAAACATCACCATTTACCATTGACCCCCATTTAACACCACCATTCCATATCAAACACCAATATTACCCATCAAATCACATTAAACACAACCATTCCCCATCAAACCTCATGAAACACCAACATACCCCAGTAAAAGCCCCATAAATGTCTGTCTGTCTGTCTGTCTGAGTGTCACTCACTCACTCACTCACTCATCATCTATACCGCTTTATCCTGTATTCAGGGTCACGGAGACCTGAAGCCTATCCCAGGACACTTAGGGCATGAGGCGGGGTACACCCTGGACAAGGAATGATGAATGTCAGTGTCAACTTAATAAAATGAAATGTTATAAAATTAAATGTTATTGTCTTATGGCATTTGATTTAGTATTTTGGCTTTCAGCAATGTTTTGGTTGGTGTGTATTAGAGAATATTAGTGTTTAATGCACAATGAAACTCTAATTACCCAGAAATAAACAAGATGAATTCAATAGCAGCTTCAAAAGAAATGCAGTTATTACAAAAGTATTTTCTCCACTGTAATGCTTGATGTATAATTGCAAAACTGCCATATAAGTAATTACATTTTTAGACAAGAGGCAGTTAGAAGCCTGCCATATTCATCTCACTCTGCTGTAAATACTCAGTCTTCAACAGTGTGTGAAATTAAACAAGCATGAAATTGACACAAATTGAAGCTTTAGTAAAAAAAAAAAAAAAAACTAGCACAACATAGTGACAGGTCGGATGGACAGCACTGCTCACTGTCGCTTCACTTAATTGGGAGCTTCACATTTTTGTCTTTATTATTTAGGATAATTGTGGTCAAGTGTGTAATAACGGTTCAGGCCGGAGAGGTTAATGATTATTCGCTGCAGGGTCTTTGAGCTCTATCAGGAATTATGGGAGAGTTATTGAACAGTTATAATTAAATTTATTAACATTAAATGCCTGATAAATACCATCAAATGTCATCAAACACTTAGATTCAACATTAATTACCATCAGATTGCCCTGTATTTTTGCCTTTTCGGACAAATTTACTTTGAGCAACTTTGATGAACCCTGCACTGGTGTTTCCTTACTGTATGTGATTGCTAGAAATCTATACAGTATTATGTTTATAATTCAGACTAAGTAGCATGGCTCAGTCATTCTTTAACATGGCAATCTAATCTAACATTAATTAGCATGTTAGTGTTTACTGAATGTTGGTATTTAATGCTGTTTGATTATATATTACTCTATTAGTGAATAAAACCAACAGACACCAACTTTCTAAATGTTATAATGCATTATAATGTCAGTAAGTCTTTACTTAGATTTGAGTTAAAATTATCTGGATAAATTTTTCCCTAAATGCATTATAAATGTTTACATGACTCAGATTTGAAAAAGTAAAAGAGCCAATAAGCTGCATGAAGAATATAAATGGCCAAGAAAATTCTAGAAACTTTTAGATTTAAATATGTTCACTTAATTTATGAATATGCAGCAGAGTTCTAGAGCATCTAAGGCAGTGAACATGATCAACCTCATTAAATACCAACATCTTCAAACCACATTAAACACAAACACTCCCTATCGAACCACATTAAACACTAACATACCCCATCAAAACCATTAAGCACCACTCTTCCCAAAAACAAACCCATCAAACCTCAATAAAAAACAATTTTCCTCATCAAAACCATTAAAACACCAATAATCCCTATCGAACCACATTAAACACTAACATACCCCATCAAAACCATTAAGCACCACGCTTCCCAAAAACAAACCCATCAAACACCACCATTCGCCATCAAACCTCAATAAAAAACAATTTTCCTCATCAAAACCATTAAAACACCAATAATCCCTATCAAACCACATTAAACACCAACATAATCAATCAAACCCCATTAAACACCAACATAATCAATCAAACCCCATTAAACACCAACATAATCAATCAAACCCAATTAAACACCAACAGTCCCCCATCAGACCACATTAAACACCACAATTCCCAAACAAACTCAATTAAACACCAATATATTCAATCAACCTCAATAAACACCACCATTCCTCATCAAATACCATAAACCAAAATGTTGGTGTTTGATGGTGAATGTTGGTGTTTGATGGTGAATGTTGGTGTTTGATGGTGAATGTTGGTGTTTGATGGTGAGTGTTGGGGTTTGATGCAGAATGTTGGCGTTTGATGGAGAATTGGGTTTAAATAAAACATTCTGTGTTTGTTACAATGTGCTGAAATTAACACTCCACTGGTTCTCACAGCTTGCCTTGGAGATCTGCCCAAGTTTTCTAAAACTTGATGAGGTGATACGCTGATGAGTAAAGAATCTTCAGCAGCCTCAGCGAATCATCTTCTAGGTAAAAAAAAAATATATATAGCAGAAAAGTCATAAACAAAGGCGATCCCATACATGGACATTTCCTCTGCCTTTCCCAGCACTATGGAAACACACCACCTGATGATGCTATTGACCTGGTTGTCACGACGATCTGAGCGGATTTATTCTCGCCCGCTCCATATCACCTTGTTTTACCATAATAGGCTCTGAGAGCTGAGAAAAAGAGTGTCCTGGTACTGAGGTTTCCCTGCATGTCCACATGGCCTGCCAAGTGTTCTGTGTGTGTGTCCCTGCTGTAATGGATATATTAATATGGTTGGCATGGTAACGGCTTTAGGGCTTTGCTTAGTTCGTAGGATAATGCAGTGTAGGATTAACACATTACAGAATGAACCTGACTGCTAAAGTGTTGAACTAACACCAGCACTGCTGGACTAATGAATCTAATTAACTCTACTGTACACTGTTTATTTGTGACCATTTGAAATTTTATGAAGAGCATAGAGCTGCGTCATCATCTATTCCACATTACTTCACTCAGTCACAGAGCCAGGGCTAAACCTGCATAGTTACACACTGAATAACCTGCTCCGTAATCATCACCTGTTCTAGATTACAGTGTGGACATCACGTCTTCCAGACCCAGGACACTCGCTTCAAATAACCACACAGGAACATCCACTGAAGAACTTATACAATACATTACAAGAGATCTTTAGAACACTGAGGATCAATGAGGATCACTGGGGAACACTAAGGATCAGTAGGAAACAGTGAGGATCAATGAGGCTCAATGAGGATCACTAGGGAAGACTGGCGATCACTGGGAAACACTGAGGATCACTGGGGATCGCTGAGAGAAGACTGCGGATCACTGAGGATCACCAGGGAACATTGGGGATCACTGGGGAAGATTGTGGATCACTGGGGAACACAGGGATCACTGAGCATCACTGGGGAATATTGAGGATCACTGGAGATCACAGATGAACACTGGGGATTGCTGGGGATCACTGGGGAATACTAAGGATCACTTGGGATCAATGGGAATCAGATATGAAAGACTGAGGATCACTGAGGAACATAGGGGATCACTGAGCATCACTGAGGAAGCATGAGCATCACTGTGGAACATTGAGGATCAGTAATGATGACCAGGAAATGCTGGGAATCACTGGGCACCACTGGGCATCATTGGGAAACACTGAGGATCACCGGAGAACCCCGGGGTTCAGTGTGGAAAGATTTTTAAGATGACGAGAGAGACTAAATACTAGAGAAGCAAACTGAGAACCTTCATCACACCTTCTGTTCTCCTCGCTGAACTCTCTCTGAGTCTGTGGGGTTTAAACCTCTGTTTCCAGACTTGTATACTTTTCTGTTTCATATTTTTCATTCTGTCTCTCACTGATCCATCACTCTCTCCTTTATGATCTCTCTCTCTGTATACAGTATAGTCTTTCTTTTGATCTTCATCCACGTCTCTCAACCACTCTCTCTCTCTCTTTCTCTTCCTCTCTCTTTTTCTTCCTCGGCTTTTCTTTAGTTTCTGTCTCTCTCCTCTCTTTCTCCTGAAAATCGAAATCTATTTCTTTTGATCTGTCTCTCATTCGAACTGTCAATCTCTTTCAGACTCTTTCTCTGTACATCTCTATTTACAGCTCTGTGGACCACTCTCATGCTTTCATCATTCTCTCTCTCTCTCTCTCTCTCTCATTTAGTCATTTTTGTCATTCTTTCTCACTCTCTCTTTATGGTCTCTCTCTCCCTCTCTTCTTTTCATCATCTCCCTTTCCTATTCTCTCTATCACTCTCTTTCTCCCTTTTTTGCAAGTTTTACTGTCTCTCCTGACTCTCTCTCTCTCTCTCTCTCTCTCTCTCTCTCTCTCTCTTTAGTCCTCGCTTGCTGTTTCTCCGCCCTTCTTCTTCTGTATCTCTCTCTTTTGATCTGTTTCTCATGCTTTCAGTCTCTCTGTTCTTTATCTGATGTGCAGCGGAACACTGAGGTTCTTGTGATTCATGTCGTTCCGCCACCTCAAAGTGATGTTCTGTAAATGAATCCTTCAGGAGAGCAGTAAAGAGCACAATGAGCGTGATGGAGCGTTCGGGGCGCGCGTCCAGCGTCTCAGCTCCTGCAGGAGATCGTCCTTTTTTATTTCATTTGTCTCATAGTAGAACCACAAAGCTAATCTCTGCTAGCGTATCTATGTTAGCACCTAGCTGATCTAGATTCTAGAATCTTGTTAGCAGTGAGCTAAGTGTGAGAGTCCTGAGCATGATCACATGACCACAAGGGCTGTAGTGAAGAGTTTACTGTAAATACTGTACACGCTCAATCAATAAGTACAAAACTCACATCACTGGGTTATAGTCAGGAAAAAAGAGAACATGATGTGTGTGTGTGTGTGTGTGTGTGTGTGTGTGTGTGTGTGTGTGTGTGTGTGTGTGTGTGTGAAACTAGGCCAGCTCCTCAGGAGAGCGCCTTAAAAGGCCAGGATGGATGATGTCGTGGAGGCGTCCTCTTTTCTCTCTCTCTCTCTCTCTCTCTCTGTTCTTCTCTCACTGAGTTGAAGCTTCACACACATCAGACGCACCAGATAAAAGAGACAGATATTAAATTAGATTCAAATACAAATAGTTTTGAATTATAATCGTTATTATAAGGACAATAATCATCTTTATGGATATAGAAACATTATACACATTAAGCTCTCAAAGTGATGAACATATGAATAAAAATGTAAAAAATAAAAAATAAAATAATAATAGATATTGCCCAATCCGTCTCAATACTCCATCCAAAACCACTCACTCACTCATCGTCTAGAACGCTTTATCCTGTATTCAGGGTCGCGGGGAACTGGAGCCTATCCCAGGAGACTTAGGGCACGAGGCGGGGTGCCACACACACACTCATACTCACACACTACGGGCAGTTTGGGAACCCCAATTAGAATAATCTGCAGGTCTTTGGACTGTGGGAGGAAACCGGAGAACCCGGAGGAAACCCACAGAGCACAGGGAGGACATGCACACTCCATGCATACAGACCTGAAGATGGGATTCGAACCCTCTATTGTGGAAGTGTGAGACCACAGTGCTAATCATTATGCCATTCTGCTGCCAGGCCCAATAAACAATTACAAACAACATCACCTACAGACCTCACAACAGTGACCACAAAATATCACATTTTTACAAACACAACGTTACACTATTACTGAGGGTTAAAGTGTAACAGTGTTACAATGTGAGTGTTACAGCGTTACAGAGGTACAGTGTAAGTGTTATAGTGTTACAGTGTAACAATGTTACAGTGTGTGTTACAGTGTTACAATGTTACAGTGTGCGTGCTACAGTGTTACAGTGTGAGTGTTACAGCGTTACAGCATTACAGTGTGAGTGTTACAGGGTTACAGCGTGGGTGTTGCAGTTTTACAGTGTGAGAATTACAGTGTTACAGAGGTACAGTGTAAGTGTTACAGTGTTACAGTGTAAGTGTTACAGTGTTACAGTGTGAGTGTTATAGTGTTACAGTGTGAGTGTTATAGTGTTACAGTGTAACAATGTTACAGTGTGCGTGCTACAGTGTTACAGCGTGGGTGTTACAGTGTTAAATGTTACAGTGTGAGTGTTACAGCGTTACAGTGTGAGTGTTATAGTGTTACAGTGTAACAATGTTACAGTGTGAGTGTTACAGTGTTACAGCGTGAGTGTTACAGCGTTACAGTGTTACAGTGTGCGTGTTACAGGGTTACAGCATTACAGCGTGAGTGTTACAGTGTTACAGCGTGGGTGTT
>JAQMYI010000004.1:1010751-1031000 GCA_030014275.1 Clariallabes melas | reverse complement strand
GGAAACCGGAGTACCCGGAGGAAACCCACCAAGCATGGGGAGAACATGCAAACTCCATGCACACAGAGATGGGAATCGAGCCTGGCTGGGAATCGAACCCGGATCCTAGATGTGCAAGGCGACAGTGCTAACCACTACACCACCGTGCCGCCTCAAAATTTACCATATAAAATATAAAATTTATTTTATACAATAAACAAATAAATAAATAAAAGTTTGGGATGAGGGGCAGGATTACCAGTCTAAATTTTAATCACAATTGTATATGATGATGATGATGATGAATAGATAGATAGATAGATAGATAGATAGATAGATAGATAGATAGATAGATAGATTTTGTCACATCTAAACAACACAACACAAACTTAATAAATAATTCGCTCTTACCACAGAGGATGCTGTGCTGCCTGCCAGTATGTTAATGTTTACCACCAGGTAATTGAGGGATGTAGAGGAACTGCAACATTTTAGCACCTCAAATGCAAATCTATACAAATTCAAAGTAATTTAAATAAACTGAAGTGGGTTTTGCAATATATTAACTGCCACACAAAAGAAACTGATGTATGTGATGTTTGGGTTTTACTAGTGGCCATTTTTATTAAAATCATTCTTCAGAATGTTCATCTTGTTGGCTGTAGCTTGTGGCTTAGCTGCAAGAAACTGAAGCAAAGCTCTAATAAGCACAATTAAATTGGTGTAAAAGAGGAGAAATATCACACGGCAACCTCAGTCCTCAGGGCCTTAAATTTGCAGTACAAACTGGTGGCCATCCAACAGAACATCATGAATGCAGTATTTTTATGTAGGTAATGAGAAATCACACTGTAAATGTTTTAGTTGTTTTTACAATGTATAAAAACATAACTTATACTGTAAAATGTACATTAAAGAGAACTTTTCATATTTAAATAATCTTATATAAATTGTATTCCAATGTGTCGATCCTGTTGCAAGATTGGAAAGCCACGTGACCAAGAAATCAAAGAATTTAAAAAAATTCTTTGAGATTAATAGAGTTCTTTGAATTTTAAATCTGGAATTTGGCAACAGAGGCATGCAAAGGTCATGGTGCTCCATAGAAAATATTTAAAAATGCTTAACAATGAAATAAAGGTTTCCAGGAAGACTTGACTGAAAATCATGCAGACTTTAAACTCCTTGCTTTCTGCTATAAATATGAGGCTTGCAATGCTTAAAGCACTGCCTTTGGAGAAAAAACAAACAAACATGAAACACCTACCTGCCAATTACTGATCTGAAACCGTGTGACACTCTCCCACTGCCATGGTGACATTTCCACCCAGCTTTCAGTGGTCATTAGTACTTGCATTTACTTCCATTGCTTCATAAATATCATATGTACAGAAACTACTGTATATTGTATTGACGAAAGACAACATTTTGTACATAAAGTTTGTGATATGGAATATGAGTTTTTGAACTTGCAAATAGTGAGTTATTTTAACTTCTAAAAAAGATAGATGTTTTGTTATTGGAAATGAAGTGCAGATAAAAGATGGCATTTTAGAGAGGTCTAAAAAATCAATAACTTCGTGGCAGGAAGCTAATGGGAAATAGACTGCGACATGTTGACAGATTGCCATAGAGCTGAGAGAAGCTGTGTTTTTAAATGAATAATGGATGCTGGGTTACTGAACATTTTGGGTCAAGCTGGGCTGAGCTCCGTGCTCACCAGCTGAGCCTGTAATTACCTTGGCGCGCTCGGCCCTGGTTCTCACCTTCCTCCACTGGAAATTGTGTATGTCCGTGGCGCATTAGCACTGCCGGGTTCATCTCTCACTTTGTGTTGGATATTTCACTTAACATGTTAAAACATTGACCAAGAGGTGTGAATTTTCTTTCTAAATTGTGTTACACGCATCTTAATGCACAGTATATAATCTGATACACACCTTGATACACAGCGTGTGATATGACTCACCCCTATACACTGATTATGATATGACACACACCTCTGTACATGGCATATGACATGGCACACGCTCTATACACATGATATGATATTAATATTTAGTGTCCTATAGGTCACACGTTTTGATATGTAGTATCAAATATACACATGATACACACCTCGGTATGTAGTATATGATATGGTACATACCTTAAAAACGTAATGTATAAAACGATACCATATATATGATACATGCCAATATCGTGTACTACAAATCAAGATGTGCATCATATTATATATTACTTATAGAGATATGATGCACATTTTGATATGTAGTATATGACACTATACAATAATGTACACACTTCGATATATAGAACACAATACGTTACACACCTTCATAAGTAGTATATGATCTGATACATGCCTTCCTATAGAGTATACAATACAAACCTTGTTATATAATATACAATATGAAATACATCTCAATGCATAGTATATGACTGACCTTACAATAGATAAGATGAGAAACGATACCTCGAGACGTAGTATGTGAAATGATACAAACCTCGGTAAGCAGTATACAATAAAATATACACCTCTCTATGTATGCATAAGTATTATATATATATATATATTCACCACCGGACACCAACCTTAACACCCCCATTCACCATGAGGCATCAACACAAAGTACAATAGACACTATAAAATTGATTTCCAATATAATAAAGACATAGTCTACAGTAGGATACACACCTTGACATGTAGAATAAAGTTTGATACGCACCTCGATACATTATATACGATACAATAGGAACTTCAGTATGTAGTATCCAATATGCTACAATATATGACACATAGAAAGTGATACAAAATAACAACAAGGCAATTCAAGGTCATTCAGTCCAATTCATTACTAATTCGATATTTGATAAAGACCCAATCTGATTTTATTTCCTCCTGAGAAAGTCTTATGGATTGACTGTTTTGGCAACACATTAAATGTAATCATTAAAGGGTAAAATGTATGATGCGTCATTCTCAAACCCCACCACTGCTGCAATATCCTCCTTCAGTTGAGAACAACATGGCTGCCACTTTCAACTTTATCAAAGCTGTAATCAGCTGAAAGTATAGGCTCTACTTTTCCAGTGGAGAGGAGTCGAATTTTAAGTGCGACTAAGTAATTCTTCTTTTGCTCACTGTGACATTTAGGCTTTCAGTGTGCTGTTTTGACTCAGGACTTCACTATCATCCCCATCATTTCTATTGCTTCTTTCCAGGGAGACTGAATAGAGGAGCTCAGACACTCGCCTCATTCCTCATTCCACCAGAAAGCAGTGAAAAAGACGGGGGAAAAAAAGAAAAGAGTCTCTGTGGGAGTCGGATTGGTGCAGAAAAAACAACATTTAATCTCCAAGCACTGCATATTAACGAGAGCGAAAAAGGGATTTGAAGAACAACCCAAACATCAAACGCCTGCTTTATGGAAAATAACATGGATTCTTGTAAGTAAAGTCAGCATAGCTTCTAACACACAAATCAGACATAATCTGTATGAGCGCAGACGCTATTTCCGTCTCTCTCCCCTATGATTTCACACTAGCTGAGTTTTACTTAGCGTTAGCAACACGCTGCTCAGTGAAGCGCCGTGACTAGTGTGTTGGATGACTCACCGCTGCCTCATCTGGACTCTGTGCGAGAAAACCTGCCACAGATATTTTGCACACATCAAAAGATTGCTTAAAGACTGCTCTCGCTTTTATCTTGCATTCAAACACCACATGGATGAGCGTATGAGCCAGAGGGAAAAATCTGCTAGAATAACAAGTAGAATAGCCATGTCTTTACCACCCACGGGTCTAGTGCTTACAGAGGTTTGACCTTGCTGTGACCTTGACACTGCTTGGATCAACTGTAAAATCGTACCAGTTCATGTGCTGGTTACGATGAAATAATTCCTATGACTCAAACTCAAACCTTCAACCACTTGCTCTCAAGAAATCACACTAATAATGATAATCTCAGATGAAAGCATAAATGTGTTGGAATCATTAGAAATATGCACCGATGGACCTTCAACATGTTCTCATGATTTTGCAATGTTCTTATGTATATTGCCATGTGCAATATACTCTAAATTTAACACCACCACTCACTGTCCGAGATCAACCTTAACCCTCATTCACCATAAGACACCATCAACAACACTATTAACCATCAGACACTAACAGCAGCACCAGCATTTACCATCAGACAGCACTTTTATTTACCATCAGAGACTGAATGGTGGTGTCGAACCGGTGTCTGCCAAAGAATGGTGGTGTTGAAGTTGGTGTAAAAGTGCGCAGTGTTGATGAAGTTGGTTTCTGATGTTGAATGATGGTGTCAAAGTCATTGTCTGAGGTTGAATAGTTGTGTTGATGTTTTTGTCTTTTGATGAATGGTGGCACTGGAGTTAATGTTGGTGTTGAAGTCATTGTCTGATGCTGAATGGTATTGATAAAGTTGGTCTCTGATGATGAACAGTGGTGTTAAAGTTGGTGTCTAAGGTTAAATGGTGTTGTTGATGTTTTAGTCAGACAGTAACTTCAACACTAACATTCACCATCAGACTCCAACACCACCATTCACCCTCAGGAACCTTCATCCACACCATTCAGCATCAGACACCATCAACACCACCATTAGACATTTATCACCACTATTCACCATCGGACACCGGCTTCAACACCGGCATTAACCATCTGACAGCATCAACACCACCATTAGACACTGACTTTATCAGCACTATTCACCATTAAACAATGACATCAGCATTCACCATCTCTGTCCAAAATCAACACCATTACTGTATTTACCTTCAGACACCAACACCAGCATTCACCATCTCTCTCCAAAATGAACATC
This sequence comes from Clariallabes melas, assembly GCA_030014275.1. Classification (NCBI taxonomy): domain Eukaryota; kingdom Metazoa; phylum Chordata; class Actinopteri; order Siluriformes; family Clariidae; genus Clariallabes; species Clariallabes melas. Next base: position 1,026,169 of record JAQMYI010000004.1, on the reverse strand, counting down.
ATTATTCACCATCAGAGACCAACTTTGACACCATTTAGCATTAGACAATGACTTTAACACCACCACTGCCATCACCTGCTGTTACCACCTACTCCACCTACCATCAAATCAAATATCAAATAAATCATATCCAATCCCAACATTTTTCCTCCAATACTATTAACACCAACGACCACCCAGTACCATTAACCACCAGGCTTTACTGTCATACTCCAGCACTTCTTCAGGTTTTAAAGTGGTCAGTAAATGACACATGACTAAATGTCAATGAAGTAAAATATTCTAGAAATTCAATACCTGTGTGTTTGTTGGTATTTGTTTGGAGCCTGTATGCAGATCAGTCAAAATCAGCCTGCCACAGATATTTTGCACACATCAAGGAACAGGCTTAAGAGTGCTCTTGCTTTTATCCTGCTAATGCAGTTGACGGAGGCAGTTTCCGCTATGCTGTGGTGTGAAAAATGCGATTAAGGTCACCTCGCTAGCAAAGTGGTGCCACGCTAACTCTGCTTTTCTACTTCTTTTAGCCTATCACGTCTCCCTGATGAGATGCGAAATGTTACTTGCGCATGTTACATGTATGTGGTTGTTAGGATTTTTGTTTGGCAGTTGATTGCCTGCTAGGTAGTCTTAGGAATTGAGTTCATGCTAGTTAAGCTAGTGCTTTACGTGCATGCTAGTTTAGCTTGGGAATTGATTGCTATTTGCTGCATTAACCGTGCAGTTTATCAGACGGCTGGTTTACTGAGTAATGGGGTTGGATGTTATTGAGTCCTCTTTGTGCTAATGGGTTTGAAGTGAACATACTGTATGTTTCTTGTTGGCCTTGAGGCTTTAGAAGGCACTTTTTCAGCAGGTGTTGATTGTGAGGTTCGACCAGGTTCTGCTGTAGCTCCTCTCCCTGATGGACAATAATCTACAGCTTTGGGTATTTGTATGATTGACAGCTACTGAGATCGATGCTAGCATCTGTTATCAAAAAGTCTCTGACGCTTCTTGGCATTCATCATGCGCATGCTAGCGTGGAGCACGGAGTGGCCCCTGCCCACTGCTAAAAGATAAAATGGCCTTGCTTCGTGATATTTGGGTTTTAGATGATAAGATGAATATGAGATGAAAAATCAGAAATTCAGCTTTTATTTCCTGGTATTTATTTATCTAGATGTCTTCAACAAATTAGAACATGACATCTTTGGTAGCAAACTGCCTAATTTTTAGATGATCAAAATTATTGGGACATTTCATCTTAAAGTAAAGTAAATAACGGTTAATATTTTGTGGTTAATCCCTCATTTGCATAACTGCGTCAAGTCCGTGTGGTCAATCTGCTACATTCTTCTCACGTGATGCTTTTCCAGGCTTATAGTGCAACATGTTTCAGGTGTAGTTGCGTTTTTGGGGCTTTTCTGGAGGTGTAATGCTCCTCAGTTGGGGTATGGTCTGCAGATCGACTCGGCCAGTCTTAACCCTTCCACTTTTTTTTAACCCTTGTTGTAGTGTGTTGTGTTGCAGTGTGTTATGTTGTGATGCAGTGTGTTTTGAGTTGTTTTCTTGCTGCCTGCTCCTCCCACATCGGATACATTTCTCTGTAAATTGTCAGACAGTTTGTTTCTGGAGACCCCTGAATTCGGTCTGCTGCTCCATCATGAGCGCCATCATCTATAAAGATTAGTGAGAACATTCTAGAAGCAGCCATGCTTTCCCAAGGCATAGTCCTACCTCCACCGTACTTCACCCATCAGCTTCTATGTTCTGGATCTGCCTCCAGCACTTTGATAGAAGTTCCAGAACGTTTGTGTCTTTGTATTTATTTGTAAGTTCTAATCTAGTCTTCTGATTCTTACTAGTGAGGAGTGGTTTGCATCTTGAGGTCTTTGAATTTTGGACTATGATGCCTTCACCCCTGTCCCGTGGAGGCTGGTAGTGATGTCACTGACTGTGTTTTGGGATTTTTCTTTCAGGCTCTCATGATGATTCTGCCATCACCTGCTGTTATTCTCCTCAGCATACCTTGTCCATGGTCATTAGTACACATTTTCCCCCCAGAGCATTCCAAATTGTTCTACTGGTGATGCCCAATGCTTGTACAATGGCTCTGGAAGATTTTCCCTGATTTGTCCCATAGACAGCTCTATGGTCATAATGTTGGTTTTTCCAACAAGTACAACAACCTCAGAAATTCTGAAAAAATGAGTCTAACATGGAAGTGCCCAAATGTGCAGTTCCTTGACTGTCCACTACGAACTGGTTCCAAAAGTGAGTCAATCCCCATAGAGCCCTATGTTAAAATGTCCAACTTTACAAAAGAAATAATCATGTTTACAGCCTGGTACAAAAATCATTTTGGTCCCCATAGCTAGATTTTCCATTGATGACAACTCTGTGGGGGTGAATTTTTATGTAACGCATCAGTTTAAATTATATTAAATCAAAAAATTATGCACAATTAGGGGCATGATTTGGGCATGGTTTGAGTGACAGCTGAATTGCAGGTGTCAAACCACTAGCTTTGTGATAGGCATCACTTTATCTAACCAGCTAATTGGAATTGTTTTAGTTTAACTTACCACGAGAAATGTAGTATGGATGTAAATGTAGTTGCCATGGGTCGACATGCCGGGTATGGATGATGGAGTTCAATTAAAGTAGTTAAGTACAGCATATTGATTAACATTATCCACTGTAGCATTTTAGCTAAGTAAGCTAGATTGTGGTAACTGAGGTAAGTAGGTGTGTCCCAACCAACAGCCAAGCTCTGTTTGCTCCGCCCATTTGCCCATTTATGGATTAACTTGGGATTTAGGCAGAATCAACCTCCTGGCAAGATGGCGACGACCAGAACTCCCACAACTGAGCTTCAGAACTGCTCTTGTCTTGGTGATGTAGCAGAGGGTTTGTCCAGTTCTTGTTATCCAGTCTATGGGTGAAACCCAGGACTCAAACATAGAGGAAACATTCAAAGCTATTGATTATCATTTATCATGTGAACAGTGGGTGGATTCATATACATTTTTTACACAACTGACTGTAAATATCCAGAAATGAAATGTAAAATTCGGATTCAATCTCTTTTTATTCTCAAACCTGAAGGCCATTAGTGTATAGCAAAACCAAAATAGGTCTTACTTTTGGAAGGAACTGTATTTATATTTGCTGTGTAAATCCTCTCTGCAGAGCTGAAGTTTCTGTGTGGATAAAGAGCATGATACAGCACTGACACACAGCAAACACACTCGCTGTACAGCTCACTGCATCTCCAAACATCTTCCTGTCACCTCATGGCCTGCAGGAGCTGAACACAATTACTGTGTACAGCGAGCTGTCAGCTTTACCTCAGTGCATCGGGCTGATGAAACTCTGATGGAATAGGTACATTAAGTGAAGCACACACTTCCTGATTGATTTGCTCGCAACTTTAAACTCTATCTTTAACACCAACTCCTAATAGCCCGAGTCCCAGAAAGGCATTAGCAATTATTTAACTTAACAAATATGACTTTACTATAAAACAAAAATACTTTCTGTACATTATTAATAATGTTAGAATGTAAGTTACTATCAGAGCCTTTCATCACACCTTTAAAGACAACACAAACATTACAGTAAATATACCATCATTTATCTTTAAACTGAATGTCTTTATCAAAGCCCATGAAACACCACAATTCTTTATCAGATATACATGAAACAGCAACAATCTCCATCAAACCCACCGATATTCTCTATCAAACAGCAAATATAAACACTTAGTACTATTATTCTCCTTCAATCTCTATTAAACACTAAGTGTCCTTTTATCAAAACCCAACCATTTATTTTTCTTCAAACACCAACAAATACCAATTTTCACCATCAAAACTGAACAAGCACCATATTAAAACCAAACAAACACAAGTGTTCACCATCAAAACCCAAAAAGGCAAATCCATAAAACATTCCAATATACAGCAAAATTTCAGTGAAATCCTTGTTAAGCAAAATCAAGCATCAAACACTAGCACACACCAAACACCACCAATAAATACCAGTAATTCCCACAGCACCAATTTTCAGGCAAAAGTGACCATGTACAATTTTTTTTTCCATTTCTTCCATTCTATTTACACTAATAATGGTTGAAAATTATTTGAAATTATTTTCAAAAGTAGATTTTCACCAACAAACACTATCACAAGCTATGTTTTTAAAATACTAACAGCCAAATTCCAACATATACTTCCTCAAATACTATAAAATGCCACCAAACACCAATGCCTAACCTAAGTTTTTAAAGAGCAGAGACATCATTTAAAAGCAATTTCCATCACATATTTTTATATAATTGCAAACAGTATGCACTACCCAAATCCAATAACTGTCCAAAAAATTTATTAAACACCAACAAACACAACTGAACACTAATACATTATTTAAAAGCACTTTACATCACCAGCAATAATAGTTCTAACATTTTTATTCCTCAAATTCTATTTAAACAACACAAACACCATCCAACTCCACAAGGTGTCCTCAAACAGTGCTAAGGTCAAAAAACATTTTCTCGTGCTATTAAACAACAAATGCTATCCAACACTGAGGTTTTAACTGAAAGCGTATTAAACACAACAAACACCATCAGATACCAAAAGTGTCTATCTAGGACCCCTGGTTCCTCCTCCCACTGTAATGTTGTCTCTTGGCTTTATTCAATAAATGAGACTTTAAGTGAACTGACTCATTGTGAGTAAGGTAGAATGTTCTCGGCCACAATACCTGGGATTTGTTGGTATTTATTTGCGCTCTGTTACTAATGGACTCCCTAATGTACTCTTTAATAAGCTGGATTTGGACTCTCGGCCTTGATTTGCATGAGTGATGAGTCACCGCTGGTCTCTTCTATTTTTCTGTCGTCCATTATGTAAATAGTTTATTACATAAGTTCAAACCCATTACAGAGATGCGACATTTCTCTACATATGGATCTCAGTGTGAATATTTATTTATAAACTCATCCTGCTGTAACAACAGCACAGAAGAGGAAATGTCCAGGATCCGAGAGCTAATATCCTGATAATGTCCCCCCGATGCCTGCGTTAGATATTCATTTCAGCGTTGTGAGCTGTCCGTGATGGCTTATTAACAGAATAATCGGGAAATTCGGAGAGGCGTGAATCGAGAGGCACGTCTAGGATATGAAATTGGTTCTAGTGTAACATGGAGTCGTGTCGTAGCGCTGTGCGTATGTGGTGATTACAGAATTAGAGAGGAAATGAAATAGCATAATGCGCAGGATTAAAAGAGGAACACCAAGCATGGCCTGTCTCTTTAGACGGAGAAACATGCGTGGAAAAATAAATAAATAAAACCACCTTTATCTACACAGAGAATGAGAATGAGGAAGCGTGTTTAGCCAGGCTAATACGATAGAGGGAATGAAAGAGGCTCCTAAAAGCTCCCACAGAGTGCCTCTAATGCACTCTGAAGAGAGGAGATATAAAGCCTGTTATAGCACAGAAGATGAGGCTAATTCCTGCAATGAGCCCCATAAGAGCCTCCCCATACCCCTGATGCACTGTTTCCATTTCCGTTATTATTAGCCCTCACAGCTTGCAGCTATTCTCAGTTTAAATTTGGTTCTTCTGTTTGGAAAACTGAAGCTTGTCCATGGAAGCACAGATGGGGTTCATTCCGTCTCTGTTCCTCTGATTGTTCACTGTTGAGGATCTGCTTTGCATAACAATCCCCGCTTGTTTCAGTGAGCTACTCAAGGCCTGCCTGTATCTCCCAACGGGAACTCTGATTAGCAGTAAATGGCTGAGTGGCTTGTCAATCAAAACGGTCGCCGGGGAGACCATCACAAGGTGACCTCGCCTCCGTGAGAATTTATGACGGCTTCCTTTTAGGACGAGGGTGAGTGTGTTCTATTAATTCAGCAGGGGAGCAATTAATAAAAAGCAATGAGTGATGCAGCAGGCAGCGGGAAGTCGAGTCAATTGCTCAAGCTTTAACTTTTTTCCACATTATTCCCTGGGGCGACACTTTCAAACTTGCATTGATATGGTATTTCTATCCAACTATAACTTCTCTGTCTTTTTAATGCAAGCAGAAAAAACAGATTTGAGGGGACACATCTTACACTGCGGGCAAAATTGTCAAAAATTAAGTTAAAAAAATACAAATTAAATATATTAGTTAAAATAATGTAATTAATATTAAATTTGATCAGACACTTGGGAATTCATAATGATACCCCACCAATAACTTGCAAGCACCGATTTTCCATTACATTTTCACTTTTTTCACTTTTTAAAGAAATTCACTTCATACATCCAACATTAATACTCTACACACAACATAACCTTGCCCTAACCCTAATGCCCAATAAAGAACCTCCTGCTACTATTCACACTTCAACCCTACACCCAATCTACACCAGCCTGAAACCCTCTATCCTTGCCCTTATGGGGTGGCCAAACCTCCACCAGAGGCACAGCCCTGCATGTTTTCCAATTATCTTTGCACTACTCCGTGCTGATTACCTGGATCAAGTGTATGCAATGAATCAAAAGCTGGAAGATACCATCTTAGATTATAATCAAGCGGGGGAAGACAAAGACAATTGATATCTTTCAGCTTCTGATTGACTTTAAGGTTGGTTGGACGCTGGTATAATGCTGGGAACGCAGCCTATTGCGTATTGCCAAAATAGACCATAGTGCACCATTCTGCCCTGACTCACGTGGACAACCCTGACACATATGCCAAGATGTTGTTTATTGATTTTAGCTTTTTAGTCCTTCCAAGCTAGTTGAAGGCATAAGCACACTACTCTGTAACTGGACCCTGGACTTCCTGGATTAAACAACCTCACCTTCTCCAGTCTCACACTTAGCCCAGGAGTACTTCAGGGGTGTGTGTTGTGCCCCCTGCTATACTGCATTTTCACTCATTACTGTTTAGCTGCTTATGCCTCAGACATCATTATCAAGTTTGCAGATGACACCATGGTGGGAGGCCTGATGAGAGGTAATGATAAGATTGCTTAAAGAGAGGAGATACATTTGTGCAAGGATGGTGCAATGACAATAACCTGGAACTCAACCCCAAGAAGACGAGTGAGGTCATTGTGGATTTCAAATGAGCTGGCAATCACAGTCATGTTGATAAACGTGTACCCAGGTTTAATTTCCGTCCACATCACCAAGTACTTCACTTGGTCTCTGAAATATTCTCTCTTGATCACAAAGGCACAACAGTGCATGTAATTTCTGAGGAGATTTAAAAAGTCCAACCTGTTCTCCAGGATGCTGGAGAAATTTTCACATGGTACCACTGAGAGCAGCCTCACAAACAAATTGCAAACGCATTTGTATGCAAGAAACATTTGTATTTAGCTACCCACCATGGAAGACATTTACAGAAAAAAAAAGTAACACTGTATGCAAATAGGTGAGTAGCATTATCAAAGATACCTCCCACCACAATTATGGGCTATTCACCATTGTTCCAGGCACAGGCGCTACAGGTGCCACAGAGACCGCACAAAAAGACTGAAATATAGCTTTTTCCCGATTGCTGTTGCCACACTGAACAGCTGATTATGGCATGTTAACAAATACACCACTGCACTGTCATTAACAGTCTACAGTATATCACACTGCTTCATCCACTATACATCTTTGCACCACCTATAATTTAGGTTCATCTCTCCACTACTGTATATACCACCCATATTTATTCTGTACATACTGTATCATATAAACATATGCACAGGACATCGTATTGAACATGTTATCTTCTTGATATATCTTCTCCACTGCACAATCAATGTTTGCACAGTTATGCTGTTTATTACCACATACACAGCATCTTATCTTTATTATGTATTGCACCTTCTGTATATAAGACACACTTATTCCTGTACATATGGTCCTGTACCCCTTATTTTACCACATTGTTATTTATGCAAATAGGCCACTTATGCACTCCTGGTTAGATGCTAACTGCATTTCATTGTTTCTGTATGCGTACCTTGCACAATGGCATTAAGTTGAATCTAATGTAATGTAATCTAATCTAATAAGTGCATTAGTGTAGCAGGGGATTATACAGAGAAATTAAGGGAGTTTTTACTCTCGTAACTATATTCTGTTATTTTGCACAATCAAAAGTCCCACTTTGACTCGTATATGACATCCAGGAAGACTTCTCTTACAGGAATGTTGATATGAACGTGCCTGAAGTACTCCTGAAATGCAGTTCGACAGACCTTTATACTTGACCTCAGAACTATCTTATTCCTTCCTCAATATCTTTCTAGTTAAGCAGATAAACAGATAGATAGGAAATAAAAGAGTTCCTCTGGGCTGTGTTTATGTGGTCAGTATAGGGATTAGCGTTAATATCACTAAATTAGCAGGTCAGGATTAGATCTTTTAGCTTGACCTGTATCTTCTTCACTTTATCCCCCATGGCTCTGGGTTTAAACATGATTGGCCTTTTGTGTCTCTCCCACTAACACGAGCTCGACACAGCTGTGTTTATGCCGGCGGACATTCTGGATTATCTGTCGGAGAAATCTAAGAGGATTTGCAGATCCGAAATCAGCAATAATACACTGCCGTCACAACACAGCTCAGCATTGAAGGACTTGCGGGGGAATAGTAGACAGCACCGGCGATTTGGGACTGAATGTTTTTTTTTTTCATGGTGCTGTACAGTAAAGGGAAAAAAAGGATTAAAATGCAATTAACCGCACAGTGGGTGATTAATACAGTGGGTAATGGGATGGGGCTGGGGTTTAATTTTTGTTGTATTTTATTTTTAGGGAGCAGAGCGGTAGAGGATGCGCCGAGTTCATAAATCACATGTGACAGATGTGACAGATATCCGAAGATCCATTTATCATAACAGCAGGAGACAAAAAACACTCCTCTATTTGTGTATGCCATCACTTCCTGTACTCTGGATTCAGTAATTAGCTTCATGTAGATTAGATTTGAGGAGCTTGAGGAGATTAGATTTGTAGAGTACGGTATTCTGCCAGGACACTAGTTTCTGTCGAATTCACTAGGCAAGCAACTGATTGAATGGTTTTGCAAGCTAGGCTACTTAGTAATGTTGAAATGTTTTAGGCAAACAGTATGTCGTAGCCTGCAAGATAACAAATTAAGTCTTGTAGAAGCTAAACAAACAGTGTTTTTGTTGCAAATCATTTTACTGATATCCAACTATCCATCATAGATGTCTACCTAACTCATGTGGCAGTAATCAATCGATTCATTCATTATTGCAAAACAAGCCAATGTGGGAACTTTGCAGCGAAAAGTAGAATTAAATGCTACGCTAAGCATCAGCAATGAACAGAACACAGGAGGTCAAATCATATAGCTGTGAAATATACACAGCTCCATCCACCATTTTGGAAAATATCCACCATTTTATAAGGATAAAGAAAACACACTTACGAAATGTAATGTTTTTCCTCCACTTTTTGGGTCTTTTCTTGTAATCTGTGGACAAACTGTCATAAAGAGAGAGAAAAGAAACTGATTGATAACTGATAATCTTCATTTTTATTTATTTATTTATGTACATTTCTATAAAATTTATATATAAACATCTGTATGCATCAGTCATAGTGAAAGACCCATGCCTTTAGTGTATTTGTTGTAATGAGTAGGAGAATAGAAGAGTAGGCGTGGCCTATTAGTGAACTTGAAGGAGGTGTGGCCTCTCTGTGTGTCCTGTCAATCTCAAGAAAGGAGGCATGTTCTCTGTGTGTGTGTCTATCAGTCTAAGTGAAGGAGGTGTGGCCTCAGTGTGAGTCATGTCAGTCTTAGTGAAGGAGGCGTATCCTGTGTGTGAGTCATGTCAGTCTTAGTGAAGGAGGCGTGGCCTCTGTGTGTATCTGTTTAACAGGAAGTTTTTGCTCACTATCAAAGCAGCTATAAATGGTATCATATAGAATTTTATATATTATTAATAATGTATCGAGATACACATCCAATCATCTGTGAATGAGCACAACTGTAATGCCATAGGCTCAGTGGTTAAGACATTGGACTACAGATTGGAAGGTCCTGGGTTCAAACCCCAGCACCACCAAGTTGCCACTGTTGGGCCCCTGAGCAAGGCCCTTAAACCAATTGCTCAGATGTTAAAAAAAAAAAAGAGATAAAACTGTACGTTGCTCTGGGTAAGGTTGTCTGTCAAATGTAATGCAAATCCAGTATCACTCGGCAAATTTTGTATCCTAGGATTTATCAGGAAAGTGCATACAACTCCCTGAGCAGCTCAGAAAATGTCGCCCTAATCCAAGATTTCAATTAGAGATGTTTTGAATAACAGGCAGAATGTGGCCCGGAGGCACGAGTGCAAAGTGAGCCAATATATTTTTCATTAATTAAGACAGCACTAAATACCAGGCTTCTTTTAAAAAAGGGAAATTAAATTAAATTCCATGAACCAAATGTCCAACCAGACAGAGAAAAGTCCATTCAAATTAAATGAGAGACAGAAATGGGTTTGTGCTCCTGAGAGTTTAATAGTAAGAGTTAATTATACACGGCTTAATTTTGACTTGTGTGCTTTAAAAAAAAAAAGGTGCCTACTGTACAGTATGTACCACAGGAGAGTTAGAGAAAAGGATGAAAATGACATAAGGACCAGATATTACATATATATCCTAGATATTCGTTTTCAAGGTAATATGAGTCATGAATAAATGAATACATTGAGACATTAAGTAGGACATTGCAGGTAGATTCAGGTTTAGGAATGTATCAGTGCAGCATCAGGAGATGCAGCACTGAATATTCATTAGAATATTATAACTGTGCTTTATATTAACATATTAAACTTTGTAGTTTTTCTTAGGCTCATCAAAGATCTACACCTGATCTAACGCGGTAAGAGCCCTAGCAAGTGATAAAGCCATTGTTCTTTTTCCACATCCAACAAGGGGAAAACAATTTACTGGCAGCTTTATTTGAATCAGGATTTCCTCAATCATATTCAAACTAGCTATAATGTTATAATCCTACAGTATAAAGCGACAAATCCAAATACACAGCTTAAATGATTCCTCTAACGAGTTGTATAACACTTGTGGTCTGATCTTTCTTATGGTCCCATCTCAGCCCCGTACAACTTGACAACTTATGTTGCTGTTGGGCTTTTTGTATGACGTCAAATTATTATTCTCAGTATATTTCTTTGAATATTTTCCTATGATATTTAAGAAAGCATGCCTTTGCTTACATGCCATGACAGATGCAGTGCCGACATGTTAAGTACATAACAGCCTAAAAATCTTTTTTTTTTTGCAAGGAGGCTTTCCTTGGAGGAAAGGAGCTTAATGACAAGGGTGTGCAGAGGAGACGGAGTGAACAGAAGCACTGGAAGACTGAGCGCACAGCAGTAATCTGCCCCTATCTCTGCCTCTATCTCCGCCACTCCAAAAGACTGCAAGGGAAGTCACCTTTCGAGGGGAAGCAAAAGGCTGATGAACACTGGCAACATTACTGGGGCAAGTACAGGAGGTACAGATGTTGAGGCTGTATCAAGGGCTTCAAAGGCTACGTCCTTATCTGAGTATGTATATTCTATCATCACACATAGTGCCATAACTAAGCCTGCAATCTACTGGTGGTGCTGCATTTCAAAGTGGACCCTATCATGGACCTAGCCCATTCCCACACACTGGGAAGACATCTAACAGTCCAAAACATGGCAGAGAAGATTTATGATCTGTCCCACAGGCCATAGCTGGTGGCTGAAGTGAAACATTTTGCCAGGAATGCCCCAGTGTCAGAAGGCCTCCCCCAGGAAGTCTATGCAAGCCCAACTCATTCTACTTCTGATTATCAGCATCTCGTTCAAAAAAAATCAGATGGAACTGGCAGGCCCGTGCCAAAATCAGCAAGGAAACAGTCAGGATTAGTGATCACCTATCCAGAAGACATTCCACTCTGCAAAGCCACCTCCAAGAACATCAAAGAGCTGGTGTTCCTGTTAGGATTCCAAAAGACTTCTTACAGAACAAATTTGTAACTTCCTACCTAGATGATGTGATTTTTAAATGAAACCTCCGGACAACTATGTACACCATTTGAGGGATGAACTGAATGTGTTCAAGATGGCTCAGCTTGGGCTCAGGCTGACTGACTACCACAGTACATGGGGTCTGTACTGGCCAGTGACTCTTTAAAATGCAGAAGACGAAAGCCAATTATGGGATATGCATCCTCCAGTATGAAAACCAAATCATGTGGTTTTTTGGGATTAGGAGTTATTACAGGTAGTTTTTGCCGAATTACGCCTCTGTAGGAGCCAGAGCAGGTGCAGTGGACAAAGGACATGGACGAAACATTCCACGCCCTGAAACAGGTTCGGACCAGTTCACCTATCCTGATAAACCCCAACAATAGTATTCTGCCCTAACAGGTTAATCCCTCACTTGAAAGTGGGCTGTTGAGGAATTAATATACTCTTACAGACTGACAGTTCATGTTGGTCACAGTGTATGTGCCTTTGCATTAGAAGGTGAGGACCTAGAATACCGATTCAGGCATAACCTGCTGTTTCTTCTACTGACAGGATTTCTCATTTCCAGCTTAAGCACTGAGCCTGGGTGCAGGATGGTCACAACAGCGTCATGCACATGTCCAAACAGCCTCTTGAGATGTCATATCCTGTGGGCTGCACCAACAAACAGGTTGGCGCTCAGGCGGTAGTGCTGTGACAATAGGTCTCTGCCCCTTGTATGGGAGAAGCAGTACCCTAAACTCCTACTGTACTAAAGATATCAGAAAAATGAAACTTATGCCATACATGTTACATGAACATCAGAAAACCAGAATTTAGCAGCATAGTGATAATACTGTACATTATGTAAACTAAAGTAAATAGACAGTATAGTGCTGTTTTATTTCATTATATTTACTTTATATCTAACATGAATTTACTCATAAGCTACTGGCTTTCTAAACTGTATTTACCTCCTGGTGTGACTCTTGACTATTCCCCCTTTCCTCGTTCAATCCATTTTGTCTCTCTCACCATGAATAGAAATACACTTTGGCCTCATTTAGTCTGATTAATCATACGCCGCTGACCACCTACCAGACGATTAAATTAATAAGAGAGAACTGAGCACCCCATGTCAGTCAAGCCAGCTTTTTATACCAGACTCCATCTTATTCTAATGAATCGTAACTCGAGTGAACCATCAGCAGAGCATAAAATTCACGGCAGGCTATGAAAACAAACAGCACAAATGAAATAAAGACATTACAGTGATTTCGCTCGGTGCCTCTCAATTTAGGAATAAAAGCAAAAACGCAGAAGCTCAAAACTTACACACAAGGCTTCTGCCTTCATTTTTTCTGAGCAAAAAAAAAATCCAAGGTTGTATTTCACTGAATGATTGATCTTTGTTGCATGCTGTCCTTGACCTGGTGGTTCAACCACTGGATTTCTAAATCACTGACACATAAGTTTATTACTGATAAATGTTTTTTGTTTTTTTTAATTTAAATTTTCTTCTTATATTTGCCTTTAAAATGTTGTTGTTCAATTTAAAATACCTTTAAATTTATATTTAAATTTTATTTATTTATTTATTTCTGTAAATCAATTCAAAAAGTAAAACTTGAATATAGATTGATATATTTCAAGTGAACATGTACAGTACTTAGTCATGGCTCCCTTTGCATGAATTACTGCAGGAATGAGGCGTGGCATGGAGGCGATCAGTCTGTGGTACTGATGAGGTAGTACTTTTGGCAGTATGGGCAGGTGCCAAGTCCTGCTGGAAATGCACATCTCCAAACATCAGGATAGCAGAGGGAAGCATGAAGTGCTCTAAAACTTTGTGGTAGACAGCTGCGCGGATCTCGAACCTGATAAATAAACATAGTGGACCAACACCAGCAGATGACATGGCTCCTCAAACCACCACTGACTGTGCAAACTTTACAATGGACCTCAAGCAGCTTGGATTCTGTGCCTCTTCTCCCTTCCCTTTCAGACCCGGAGACCTTGATTTCCAAATAAAAAATGCTAAATTTACTTTCATCTAAAAAGAGGACTTTGGCCCACTGAGAAACAGTCGAGTCCTTTTTGGTAAGATGCCTCTGATGTTGTCTCTGGTTCAAGAGTCGCTTGACACAAGGAATGCACTTGAAAATAAATAAATAATTGAAATATATGAGTCTGTGTGTAATGAATATATATCAAATTAATTTTACTTTTTGAATGGAATTACTGAAATAAATAAACTTTTTGATGATATTCTAACTTATTGAGATGTACCTGTATATAATATATAATAATAATAATAATAATAATAATAATATACACTGTAATATAATATAAATTAATCTAACTTGTTAAGTTACACATCCTACTACTTTGCCTCATGTCATGTAATTGATTGCTAGTTTTTTTCCCTTATCTTTATGTAAAATGAAGTAGATTAATTAGTGTACACTTCGTCAGTAAAATTTTCTTTTTGTACTGCTACACGTTATTGAGACACTGAGGATATCTCAGAACAATTCAATTCAATTTTTTTTGTATAGCGCAATTGACATTGTCGCAAAGCAGCTTTACACAATCAAACGAATTATTTAAGTTTGTATGAAATGTGAATGTGTAAAAAGAAAACAGAAAAGTGCACCCAGCTTCAATTGTCACCTCCTGATTATTATTCCACCTGAGACTCGTTAGCTTAATTAATCTCTAGTTTTTTCCTTTGCTCATTTCCTGTGGGAAGATATGAGGTGATGAAAATTTCCCATCATTCCAACTAAAAGCATTCCTGTCTTGACATTTTTGTTTTTTTCTGGAGTTAAAAATTGTGTCCTAGGTTAATGTTGGTTCTACCCTGATTGTTAGCAGAACAGTAGCATGTGTTATGTTTGATCAGGACATGGAACATGTTGGCGTACATTTTGAAAAAGCTGCTGTTGGTTGGTTTGTGTCTGTGTTTGGTCAGAGAAATCAGAGTTGCCTGAAAACCTTTTTTAAATGTGGGGTTATGGGTTACAGGTGGAGTTATGGGTAGGGTTACAGGCTTTATTTGGGTGGAACTATAAATGGGGTTATGGGCAAGATTACAGGTGTTTAGTGGCAGGGTTACAGGTGGGGTTATGGACGGGGTTATGGGCAAGGTTAAAGGGGTTGTTTAGGTGGATTTACAGGAGGTGTTGCAGGGTTGTGGGCAAGGTTACAGGTTTATGGGTGGGGTTACAGAAGGGTTTATAGGTGGGTTTATAGTTGGGATTATGTGTGGGGTTACAGAAGGGTTTATGGGTGAGTTTATAGTTGGGTTTATGGGTGGGGTTACAGAAGGGTTTATGGGTGAGTTTATAGTTGGGTTTATGGGTGGGGTTACAGAAGGGTTTATGGGTGGGTTTATAGTTGGGGTTATGGG
>JAQMYI010000004.1:911147-923797 GCA_030014275.1 Clariallabes melas | reverse complement strand
ATCTCTGCATAAGCCGCAGGGTTGAAATTGTGTAACAAAAGTCGCGGCTTATAGTCCGGAAAATACGGTATATAAACAGGTTAAACAAGCCAGTAAGCAAGAAATAACATTGTTGGTACACGTCTGAAAGAAAAACCCGTAATGGTCACTGAAATAACTGACATAATAATAATTAATCATAAATAAAATCACTGCAATCAAGCAATTTCTGTAAGTAAGACTTCTGCACCTGTCAACAGGTATTTCGGCCCATTCCTCATGAGCAAACTGCTCCAGTAGTCTCAGATTTAAAGGGTGTCTTCTGGTGGTTTCACCTCTTTCGACAGATATTCAAAAGAACGTAGATTAAGGCCACTATAGAAAAGTCAGAGATTTTGTTCCTAGTCATTCATGGGTGTTTGTAGCCGTGTTTTGGGTCATTATTCTGTTGAAGGACCAATGATCTGCAACGGAGACCAAGCTTTCTAACACTAGTGATAGTCTTGAGATTTCATTGTACCTTGTACAGATTCAAGACACCCTGTGCCAGATGCAGGAAAGCAGCCCCAGAATGTAATCGAGCCTCCTTCATATTTCACAGTAGGTACAGTGTTCTGTTCTTTATGTGTTTAATTTTTGCATCTATGGACATAGAGCTGAGGTGACTTGTCAAAAAGTTTTATCTCATCTGTCCAAAGAATATTTTCCCAGAAGCTTTGTGGCTTGTCAATAGGCGTTTTGGCAAATTCCAGTCTTGCTTTTTTTATGATTTGCTTTCAACAGTGGAGTCCTCCTCAATCATCTTCCATTAAGTCTATTTTCCTCAAACAGCGATGATGGTGTGATCTGACACTGATGTATACTGATGCTCACCTCTAACCTCTTTGGAAGTTGTTCTTGGCTCTTTGGTTACCATTCATATTATTCATATTATTCATCTCTTCAATTTGTCATAAATTCCAGGGAGGTTGGCTACAGTCCTGTGGACCTTAAACTCCTGAATAAAATGTGCACCTGTGGTCACAAAAACATCAAGCCACGTTAAAATTGTCTTATATCCTTTACCTTTAACATGTTTGTCTATGACTGTCTATCTAATCTCCTGAGACTCTCTCCTTTGCTTTCAGTGGTCCTTTTACCCCCACGTTTGTGTGAATAGAAGTGTGTTTACTGCATCTGCGCCTCTATGTATCCGTAATTTCACGGCCTATGAGGCTTCACAGTGGTGGAGAATGCGGCCACAAAATACGGACACTGAGGACCGATGGCCACCTGAACATTACCTTGGGCACCTGCTGGACACCAGCATCCAACAGCAGATGGTGCTGCAGCAGCTCGCAGAGGGGTCTCCAAACCGCAACTGTGGAACTTAACATGTCGGCCCTGTGAACTACCATCTGCAGCAGCCCAGTAAGAGAAAGTGCACTGAGCTGTATCATATTAATATCCCTAAAAGGTGGATTAAACCACTTCCACACATTTAAACTCCCGCTGCTCTCTTCTCCCCAGCTTTAAGACGTGAAATGGTACAAAGCGGAAAGGATCTAGCCACAACACAAGACCAGGACCTGAATGAACTTTTAGATCAGCTTCAGGACGTGTTCCCTTTCAAAAGCTACACTCAATGCTGCGTGAAAACGCTATTGGTAATGCTCTTTGTTCTACTGGTTGTTGAAGCATATGTGTCAAACACGTCAAAGTTTGGCTTATATAACCTCGGTCAGATGACATCATTTGATCATGTGCACCTGGAGGCTATAAATAGACATGAACCGGAAACATCTTCAGGTCTTTTTGTCTTCAAGGCCCGCATTGTGTGTGCGTGTGTGCAAATCTGTTTTTGAATACTGCGCGGCAGTTAAAAAAAAAATGTTTTTTTTTTTAAAGCAGAAAATGAAAGTAAAATGGCGGATGTAGAAAAGAGATGTTTACCTCCATGTGAGAGAATTCTCGATGATGATGATCGCCACGCTTTCTGCGTTGAATGTTTGGGGAAAAGCACGCTATCCTCGGGCTCGAGGGAGAATTAGAGCTCTGTGATCTCCTTTCAATCAGAGTGCTTTGCGCCCGGCTCGCGTTCTTTAAAGGGAAATCACGAGCCACGGCTCCCTCCTGGGGATCGCATGTTGATCTGGTGGAAGTGCGTGAGACGGATTCGCCCTTTTCTCTTGCGCTCTCGCCGGATTGCGAGGCACGCCTCTGAGTTTCTTCTGATCGGGCGGAAGAGACCTCTTCTCTTGCTTCTGCTGAGATGGAAGTTGCCACCTCAGAACGCTCCTCTCATGACGAGCGAGCGTACGAGGAGTTACTTGAGGTGGTAACTAAGGCAGTCGAATGCCTACACCTCCGAAACAGGGGCCAGGTTGGGGAAGGTCCTTAGCGATGGTCTCTCCCCTTCTTTGGTGACCTCCATGACGAGGTGACTCGTTCATGGAGTAATCCTTATTCGTCCTGTGTCTTTATGCCATCGACGTCGATTTATTAGACTATCGTTGATGCAAAAGCACGGGGCTATATGATGATGCCCCAGATTGAAGAGATGCTTGCGGGCTACCTCTCTCCTGGGAGCTCATCATCATTGAAAAAGCACACTCTCCCCACCAAGCCGTGCAGACTAACATCTTCACTAGTGGGGAAAGTTTTTCAACCAGCAGGTCAGGCTGGTGCTGCCCTGCACACCATGGCGGTTCTGCAGGTGTACCAGGCTGACCTGCTGAGGGACTTGAGCACTGGCAGGTCCATCGGCGAAGGGGCATTTTCAGAGCTGCGTTGAGCCACGGATTTGTCTCTCTGTGCGACCAAGCAGATGGCCCGTGCCATCGGTCGTTCTATGGCTGCCATGGTTGCCACAGAGAGACATCTGTGGCTCAACCTCACAGGCATCAAGGACAAAGACCGCACTTGATGCCCCCATCTTGCCTTCCGGCCTATTTGGCGACGAGGTTTCAGGAGGTGAAGCACTACGAGGAAGCGTTTGTGAGGTTTCTTCCCTGCCGTGCTCAAGAGTCAGGGCCATCGGCCACCCAGTCCCGACCAGGTCCCGTTCATTTGAGGTGTGAAGCACAGAGAGAGAGTGTGGCAAGTCGAGCACCCCCTCTTAGGGACTAGGGTGCGGCTCACCGCGCTTTACAGTCTGCCTCAAGGAGACCGGACCTGAGGAGTATCATCTCCTCTAAAAAGAAATCCTGAGGCTGGGGCGCCCAGGGTCGTGGAGGTGTCTCCCCCTGGGGAAGGGTGCGTAAAATTCCAACAGAGAATAAGAACTCCTTCCTGGCACCCTCAGGAGGCCATTGTCCAATCTCCGTCACCACTGGTGTTTCGGGGAGCAGTGGTCTCCAGCGAAATGTTAAGTGTTCGGTCGCCTCCTGCCATGTTTCAGTTCGCCGAACATCTAACGTCCCCCCATCTAGCCGAAGTGTCAAAACTTGTGCCCCTTTCAGAGAAACTGGCAGTGTGGAAGCTACTGCCAAGTATATCTCCTTGGGTTCAAAGAACTGTAGACAGAGGCTACAGAATTCAGTTTGCACATCGTCCTCCACGTTTCAACGGCATGGTCTCCACTTCCGTGAAACCGGAACGAGCGCATCTGTTGACATAAGAATTGCAGACTTTGCTGGAAAAAGGGGCCATAGAATATGTTCCACTGCCAGACAGACAGTTAGGCTATTACAGTCGGTATTTCTTGGTTCCCAAGAAAGACGGGGGGTTGCGTCCAATTCTAGATCTTCACGGGTTGAACCGCTATCTCAGAAAATACAAGTTCAAAATGTTGACAGTCAAGATGATTGTTTCTCAAATCCAACCAGAGGATTGGTTTGTGACAATTGACTTGAAGGACGCATATTTTCATATAGAAGTATTACCACAACACAGAAAGTTCCTGAGGTTCGCTTTCGGGGGTGAAGCTTACCAGTATCAGGTCCTTCCATTTGGCCTAGCCCTGTCACCCCGCACATATACAAAATGCATGGCTACAGCTCTGGCTCCTCTACGACTCTAGGGCATCCGTATTTTAAATTACATAGACGACTGGCTCAGTCTCAGGAGCTAGCGCTAAGACACTGGTATGTCATCCTAGCTCATCTCAAATCTCTAGGGTTGAGACTCAACACCAAGAAAAGCGTTCTCTCCCCTGCTCAGAGGACAACGTATTTGGGGGTTGAATGGGATTCAATTCTAATTCAGGCACAGCTGTCTCCTGCACGTATCGAATCCATTCTAAGTACCCTAAAGAAGACCAAGATAGGCCAGAAAGTGAATGTTCGTTACTTTCAGAAAATCCTAGTCTCATGGCAGCTGCATCTACGGTGATACCCTTGGGCCTTCTGCACATGAGGCCATTTCAGCTGTGGCTGAGAGCCAGGGGATTTCATTCAAGGGCCAATGCCCAGAGGCAAATAGGGGTTACGCACCAGGGGCGTCGTACCCTTTATATGTGGTTCAGACCCCGGTTTCTGATTTTGGGTCCCACACTAGGTCCGTGTTGTCGTCACAAGATGCTAACGACAGACGCTTTCCTTATGGGTTGGGGCGCAGTCTTAGATGGCCGTCCAGCCCAAGGGATCTGGAGAGGTCATCTTCTCTCATGGCACATCAATTGCCTCGAAATGATGGCTTTATTTCAGGCCCTGAAATACTTCCTCCAGCAGGTGAGAGGTTACCATTTCCTAGTGCGGGTGGACAACACTACGGTAGTCTCTTACATAAATCACCAGGGCAGACTGCGTTCGCGCCGCTTAAACAAGTTAACGAAGCAGATTCTGCTTTGGGCACAGGACAAGTTCCTGTCCCTCAGGGCGATTCACATTCCGGGGCATATAAATGTGGGAGCAGACTTGCTATCCAGACAAGCTGTGACATATGGGGAATGGAAATTCCACCCCGAAGTAGTCAGTCAAATCTGGGAGAGATTTTATGTAACAAAAGGTGGACCTCTTTGCCTCGCAGGAGACAGCGCAATGTCCCCTTTACTACTCTCTGACTCCTTCAGATCCCCTGGGTCTGGACGCTATGGCCCACACGTGGCCCAGACTGCATCTTTATGCATTTCCTCCCATAGCTCTGCTCCCCGGAGTCCTAGAGAAGGTCCGTCAACAGGGCTTTCGCCTCTTATTGATAGCGCCCCGTTGGCCGACCAGAGTGTGGTTCTCAGATCTAATATCTCTCCTCGATGGCTCACTATGTGTGATTCCGGTCAGAAGGGATCTTCTGTCCCCTGAGGGGGACCAACCAAGATATGCTGGTCTTCCAGTTGATGTAATAGAAACTATTCTAAGTGCTAGGGCTTCATCTATTAGAAGAACTTATGCCCTCAGATGGAAGGGTTTTGAAAATTGGTGTATGGCAAAATATGTAGACCCAGTCTACTGCCAGATTGTTTCAGTGCTGGAGTTTCTGCAGGAGAAACTGTCCTCGGGCATATGCCCTAGCACTCTTAGAACGTATGTGGCCACCATTTCGGCTCGCCATGTTCTGATTGATGGGGTTTCTGTGGGAAATCACCCTTTAGTTGCCTGCTTTATTTGTGGAGCTAAATGGTTGAGACCGCACACTAGAGCGACAGTCCCTTCATGGGACTTAGCTATTGTGCTCGAGGGTCTGGTTGAAACCCCTTTCAAACCACTAGAGTCAGCGCCTGTTAGGTTTCTGACCCTTAAGATGGTTTTTCTAATGGCCATTACTTCTCTTTGGGGATTTGCAGGCTCTGTCAGTCACGCCATCCTGCCTAGACTTTCCCCCTGGGCTGGTCAAAGCTATTCTGCATCCTCACCCGAATTATCTTCCGAAAGTTCCATTCTCGACCATGCATCCAGTTGTTCTCGAAGCCTTCTGTCCTCCGCCATTTACTTCTCTGGAGCAGGAAAGACTTCACTTACTGTGTCCAGTACGTGTTCTGCAGATTTACGTCCACCGCACTAGCCAGTGGCGTAAGTCGGAGCAGCTTTTTATATGCTATGGGGGCTGCAACTGGGGGGTGGCTGCCACTAGATAAACAATGTCACATTGGGTGAGGGATGTTATTGCCCTAGCCTACGAGGCGCGTCATCAGACTTCACCTCTAGGAGTTAGGGCCCATTCAACTAGGGGGCTTGCATCGTCAATGGCTTTGGTGTGTGATGCGGCAGGTTGGTCCTCTCCGCACACATTTGTCAGCTTTTATAGTTTGGATGTCCATGCCACTCTGGGCTCACGGGTCCTCGAGTCAGCATCCCAAAGTCAGGTCTAGATTTCTTTGATGATTGTGCGCACATGCTACACATCCCTGGGGGTCCGGACACTTTCAGTGCAGCGGCGTTGGTATTATCATTCCCAATATCATTTTCACGCAGAGTGTAGCTTTTGAAAGGGAACATTCCGCTCCATGGAGCCCCGCCACCTTCCAATGACTGATGGACATGCTTCATCATCACAATCCATATACAGCCATGTAATCATTTACTCGTGTTATTGGGACAAGCACTTGCACCATAAAATGCTATCTGGGGCTGACTGAAATACAGTACCTGGGTACCACATTGGTCGGGGCCTCCTAAAACCACAGAAGAAAAAGATCGAGGCGGTCCATAAGTACCCACGTCCAACATAAAAAAAACAGG
This sequence comes from Clariallabes melas, assembly GCA_030014275.1. Taxonomy (NCBI): domain Eukaryota; kingdom Metazoa; phylum Chordata; class Actinopteri; order Siluriformes; family Clariidae; genus Clariallabes; species Clariallabes melas. The sequence goes on along the minus strand of JAQMYI010000004.1, from coordinate 917,222 downwards.
TATGTGCATTCTTGGGATTACCAAGCTACAGTATTATAGGAGATTCGTGCCAAATTCCTCTCTATCGCAGTACCCGATCTTGTATGATCTTGAGTAGGAAACTTACACCAGCAGATCAAAAATACACTACCATAGAGCGAGAGGCCCTTCCCATTAAATGGGCTGTAGAAGGGCTAAAATATTATCTAGCCAGGCAGCACTTTACACTAATAAGAGATCACGGTCCTCTACAATGGCTGGCAAGCGCTAAGGATACAAACCCTCGCATAACATGCTGGTTCCTCTCACTACAAGATTTCTTTTTCTCAATCCAACACGGCTGGTGCACAACATGGCAACGTGGACAGTCTGTCAAGACATCATGCACTCTTCTCATCATCAAGGGCGAGCTCGAAGCTGTCGCCTCTCAGCAAGTGCGTCCCATAATAAAACAATTTCTCGTTCGCCTAAACGTGGCACACCCAAAACATGACCAGAACACCATCCAGAGGCTGCGTGTTCTGCACCCTGCCCTCAACCCTTTTAAGCAAACATGCAAAGACATTAAATGACCATGTGTGAAAGTGCATTTACTCCCACATTTGTGTGAAAAAAAATGCACGTTCACTGCATCTGCGCCTCTACGTGGGCATGATTTCAGTACCCACTATGAGGCTTTAAAACATCTAGAACGTTTAATAAAGGAGAAGAACATTCTAGAAATCCCCAACAATCTCACACAGATATGAAACAACAGTACAGTTGGTCAGTATTTTTAATATTACAATAAATATTACATGCAATAAAAGATTTAAATTATGACTACAATCATTTGATTTAGATTAGTGTGATGCTACATTCATATTGAAACATTATCAAATTAAATAAAACTTTTCTATCCAATATTAACCTTTAAATGAAATGTAAAACATTTCTGATCAATAATAAGTGCCCTCCTCCTCCTAGACCAGGTGCTGAAGTGTATTGTTCCACACCGGTGTGTTTAGCGTGGGCGCTGACAGAACACACACCCTGTAATTTTCTTCATGTAGCATCAGCTGTAATTTCTCATTATTACACAGAAACTGTTTGTCTTAGAAGCTCTGAAATACACGTGTGTGTTTTTGTGTTTGGCTGGGTGTCGGGGGCGTTGGCATTCTGGTGTGAAAGCGCTATAATTTCACCTGCCACTAAACTGTAGAGGTTATCAGCACAGTTCTTGGTGTAATTTGCTTATGCTTAGAGAAGAAAGTCAATGGCAATTTCATCTCATTTTCGAGTCTTTCAGCCGATTCTTCTTCTTCTGTCTCGAGTAAACAAAGCTGAAGCGAGGGATGTAGCACAGAATGCTATTGCTGAAGTTTCGCTAATAAATATAGAATAAATATGAAAATATGGATCTTTTCATCATATAATTGTGCTGATTCACTGTGAACCTGGACTTACTGAATCGATTAAAGTGATTATAAAATCTCGAAAGTCATTGAAATGTTGAATTTGAAATAGCCAAGGTGCTAAACTCACATGATGCTCAAAGACGTTTTTGCACAATACACAGCATTACAACATATGGTTTTGTCAAGAAAATGCCAGCAATACAGTAATGTATTATTATTATTATTATGACCTCCTGTAAAGAATCCATCCATACTACAAATCAAGTCCTCAAACTATGCCCCCAAACAATACTACATTTAGCCAAGTGTAATATACATTTTAATACATTTTAGCTGTATATGTACACACATAGATTTCACAATGAATTGAAAGGATTTAAGTGTTTATAATATTTTAGTTGTATAAATGTCATATGTTTTATCATGAATAATTTTCTTCAGTGAGATTTGTTTTAATGCATTCAGCACCAAGGAGAGCTCCATTGTGTGCAATGGAGGGGCAGGTGCCCTAATTCACCACACCTTTACTCACTGGTACACTGACTGTTAACATTTGCTGGTACACCCACTGGTTTACTTACTGGTACACTCAATTATTTACTCATTGGTACACTCACTAGTTTAGTCACTGGTACACTCACTTGTACACCCACTGGTTTACATAGTAGTCCACTCTGGTACACTCAATGGTTTACACACTGGTGTACTCACTGGTTTAATCGCTGCTTTACTTACTGGTTTACACACTGGTTTACTCATTAGTTTACACAGTAGTCCACTCACTGGTCCAGATCAGACGTTTCTACCTCCTGATGTAGCTCCATATCCAGAAACACAAAGTAGGGCTCACAAACTTGTGGTGAAAAACTGTCACCATCTGGACTGGAGTGTGAACCGGAAAATAAATAAACAAAACACTAAAAATAAATAAATAATTTAACACAATGGTGAACAAGAATCAAAGTGTATAAGAATAAAATTTTATTAGTTTCATGCTTTTTAACTTTTTGTTATTAAATACTAAAAAAATAAACAATAATAAATCCTAATTTATATACTGTATTTTCTGATATAAATGTATTAATTTAATACAATAATTTTAATAATCTACTTGTTAATATTATTGATACGTTTTAATTTTTATTGTCTCCCATTTTTTTTTATATTTAAATGTTAAGGTTTTTTTTTTTATTTAAACATTTTCACTTATGTGTTTCACATGATGTTAAAATGGTTTATTATGAGACTGAAAGTAAAAATGTTAAATGTAAAAATTTATTTAAATCAAAAGCAGGAAGCAGCTTTCAGGTGATACCAGACTCCATTTATTCTCATTTTACAAAGACTACAAAATTCTCCAGATGAATTTTAAATCGCAGTCTCTTATTATTTACATGATATGTTACTTACAAATGTACAAAATATAAAACATTTACACGCAGAAAACAAAGTGTAATAAACGTTACACTCGAACCGAGTGCAACTATGCAACACAATCAAACAAACAAACATAACAACAAAGAAACAAGAAGAGCATGAACATGTGAGCAGTATGTTCAAGAAAGAGTGAGAAATATTATTATTATTATTATTATTATTATTAGACAAGATCTGACTTTAAACTGTTCCAGGGTTTTTGGATCCAAAACAATCAGAATAATGTATGAGTAAAAAAACTATTTTATTTAAATTAGAAAATAAATGAAAAACTTTAACAACTTTAAGGTTGGAAAGGTCACTAAAGGTCAAAAATCTAATCAAGGTCAATTTTAGCATTTCTGGCAGCTTAAGTTTCATTCTTTTAGCAGATATTAAAGACTGTGCAGTGGGAATTTACTGCAAAGAGATTATAAATCTAACCCTAGAGTTTCAGTGATAAAGTGCTTTCACATGGTCTTGAGCCTGACAGGTTTGTAATATTCGTTACATACGTTTTATCGTCTACAATAAGTCTTCAATAATCACTGAATAACCGTCACGTTCCTGTGAGTCCCTTAATTTCCTGAACGTGACTTTAATTAGCAGCTAAGTTTAAAGTTAAATCACATTTAGACATTAGATTTCATTCCTTAAAAATGAAAGATTCCACTTCTTTCTGGGGAAGAATACTTGTTCTTTCTTAAAAAACAAAAAATTGTAAATAGTTTATGTAAAACACTGTTTAGATTTCTTGCACAAAGATTTTCAGTAGAATTTTAAGTGAAAAAATAAACCTTATAAATTTCACAAAACCCATAAAAATGACCACAAATTAAAAAAAGAGTTAAACATAAAAAAAAAAATCAGCATGTTGAAACTTTCTTTATTAACTATTTATATTTTTAGGAACAAAGCTTAAAGAAAATAAGTAACAATTGTGCAAATTTAAGATTACATAAAAAAATCAACATGCTTGTCATTTGGGGATTAAAAATATTATATTGAAGATGAATTAAAGAAAGTAAAAAATATGAAAAGACCATACTTATTTGATTAAATTTATGCATTTTATTAATTTGAATTTGAATTAGAAATGTAACCCAAAACTATTTAAAACCCTTTAATTCCTTTGTAGACATCAAAGTTTATGAGTTATATAACTGGTGAGTTTTTATTATTATTATTATTATTATTTTTTTTTTCAAAAAACGAGTTTCACATTTTAAAAAAATGTGCAAGAAATATGTACAATTTTACTTCCTAAACTGTTTTAAATATTTTAAATTCGAACTGCGGCTCTGTGGAGCAAATCACAACATTCACGCAAAAAAAAGATCAAATATTTATAAACACAGTCCGTGTGAGAGGAGACTTGATCCGAATGTCTTTGTGTAACAGACTTAGATATTTAAGGTCAGGAATGGCACTGTGGGAAAGGTCAAAGGTCATTAGCACCTGGAAGATTTCGGCACTTTCTGCACCTTTAGCAATTTTATTTATTTTTGTAAACATATCTGGGGGAAGAGGAACGAAAAAAAAAATTCTAGCTCAAGAAACTTTATGGTCAGGTTTTATGTTAAATTTCAACATGCAGCCGCTTAGAAAGTTAAAACCTTGTGTGTTGTTTTTATATCTGTTACTGTATGAGGCAGGTAGTAACACACTTTATCATTATTACATAATGAAAAAATTAATTTAATGCATTTTATTCTTCAAGCACCACTTACTCAGAGCACCTTCTGCATTTTTGTTTTTATCTTTTGATGTATTTTTATTTCATTATAATGATTTCACTGAAGTAAACCTCCATCTCCTGTAAGTTCAAATGTTTAACATGTGGCAGCTTTTCACGAAAAAGAAAAACTTACTTAAATTTTTTCTTCTTAAATTCTAATGGGCACGATGAATAAAATTCATTCAACATGTTTATATTAATTTGCTTTAAAATTCTCATTTAAAATGTTTCGCTTCTTTTTACACTGTGTGAAAGAAAATACAAAAATGGGAATTTTTAATATATTTTTTATTCTATAGAAATTATCTTTATTTTTATTACTACAATATTTTATCAACATGCTTTGAAGTTCAAATTCACTCGAGAAAAAGCAAAATTTTTTGACATTTTGTGTGGCTGTTAATATATTGTGTAATTTTAATGACTATGTAAATATTTTTATTAGATTAAGGTGGCACATCCGCTTCAACACTTAGATCATTCTCTACACTCTCATCACCATATCTACGGCATTTAAAATATTTAGATTTATTTGTCCTTGATAGTAGAATTACGGGACATTTCTGTAAATATGTAAAACAGAGTGAATTTTGAGGTAGTGATAATGTTTCTGAGTATCGTATATATGTTGAGTTGAATAATTAACTAATGGCAGGTTCATTATTCTCTTTGTATTCTGTGTTCTTATTTATGTCTGATTTATTAAAAGGGTTTTAATTTAGTTTAGACTTTTGTAGTTACTATACATTAAAAAACTATTAGCACCTTAAAAACAATATGCTTTTTGTTTCGGGGAAAATTTACAAATTGAACATTTATGCTTTATAATTTATATTTTTTGTGTTTACAGTAAGCAGGGTTTATTGGACAATCAGAACAATAAAGCACCGTTTTTACACAATTCTGCAGAAACTGTAGATATTGTTTTTATTCATAAATAATTTTCATAAACTATAAAGATTTCGTTTTTTTTACATATATAAACCATTTTGTTTTCCTGACAAAATGAAGCTGTGACTGTGTTGTTAAAACAAACCACAGAGAGGCTGCGCATGTACAGTGTGTTTTAAAATAAAAGTGCTCTGTTTAAGCTGACAGCCTCATGATTTCTGTACGCTTCCACTCCAGACAACTCAACTAATAATCACCGCAGTTCATCTGCCGCCTTCAGCATTAGCATTAATATTAAACTTTTATTTTTTCTTCTTTTAATTCCAAATATTTTGTATTCTCTCTCTGTAGAACGAAATTAAGAAAATTATTTAAAATTTTGAACCTCACACATATGGTCCACACACACGATACACACACAGACACACACAGTTACAGGTGACAGAAGTAAAAACAGCATGCTAGCAAAGCAACTTGTCTTTTTTGTGCTCATGATCAGAGTTCAGTTTGTCCCAGCTCAACTGGGATTTCATAAAATTCCATATTACATCTGCTTTATTTTATATATATATATATATATATATATATATATATATATATATATATATACACAGACACAGACACCCACACACGCACAAACACACACACAAAAAT
>JAQMYI010000004.1:875348-893181 GCA_030014275.1 Clariallabes melas | reverse complement strand
GCCAATTCCGATTCCTACACACACATACAACAAAACACCCCCCCACACACACACACACATTAGCCTACGCAAATTACTACATACTATGTAACTTCACTACTAGAAGATGTGTGTGTGTTTCAGCGTGTGTTACCTTTTGCTCTGCTGTCATGGTGAGACTCTGTAAGCGACCTGTCATGTTTGTCAAACTCTTCTCAAATGCTGCAACCAGATGAGACTACACACACACACACACACACACACACACACACACACACACACACACACACACACACACACATCAAAGTGAAATCTTCAGTTACGGAACTGAACTGAGTGACAGAAGAGAGATATTACTCCTGATTGGTTGCTCTGTGCCACACTCACATTGGATGAGAGCTGAGATGTCAAGGTCGCGACCTTCTCCTGAGAAGCGTCAAGCTCCCGCCGCAGCTTTCTGATTTGCTGCAAACAGGAAATTCTCGGTTTAGGCAGAGGAAATTAGCTTTAATAACACACCGCTGTAGACGTCAGGTAGATCACAGAGTGTAAAGAGTTACACTGAAATAAACACTGATGATAATAAAGAGCTCAGACACTTCATGAAGAAATAAAAATAAACAGCTTTTTAAAATGTATACTAAAATGTTTTTAAATGCTTTAAATTAAATGAGAAGCATGTAACAGATATGGATTAATAAATATAATTGGTTATATCGGATATTTTGTGTTTTTTAATGTTTTTGAATAAATGTACTAGCAACTAAAGTTGCTTTAAATAGTTAAAAACTGTGTAATCAATCAATCAATCAATCAGTCAATCAATCAATCAATCAATCAATCAGTCAATCAACCAGGTATTTAATCAATACCTCCATCAATCCTCTAGTCACTAATCAGGCAATCAATCAATCAATCAGTTAAAAAACAACCAACCAATTAAATCAATTACAACCAGTTTATCAATCATTAAATTAATTAATAATTAATTAATAATTTCATTATTCGGGAAATGAACCAGCCAGCCAATTTATTTCATATAAAATTAAAAAATCTATGTATTTAAACCAGTAATTTTACCCTGGTAAACAAAAAAACATACGATAAAATAAATCAATTAATTTAATTGAAGTAATAAGTGAATCGCACAAATATAATAGTCTGAAATTTATATAATTATACAAATAACAATATACCGAAAAATAGTAGTAATAATAGTGGATTTTTGGCATTTTTCAGACACACACACACACACACACAGGAGAGTGAGCGTACCTCAGAGTGAGCTTTCTCCTCGGTCTGTAGGGAGGAAATGAAAGTTATTGATAAAGTAGTGAATGATTTATTTCCTTCAGTCAGACAGTGAGACAGAACAGACATGAGCACAAAGCCCTGATTTCACCTCAGACAGGAAGAGAATGAGTGAGAAAGCCCCGAGTGGAGGGAAAGCACAAGTAAATCAAACACCTAGGGCCCTAAGGTTTGAGTGCACTACCGGGAAGGGTCCCTACTTCATCAGTTAGCAAACTTTAAACATGAATCTCTCAGTTTATTATTTTACTAATAATGATTCTATAAAACGTCTATTTTCTGAGACGTATGTACTGTAAGTTGATCCACTATTGTGTATGTTTAGGAGAAGACGTGATGGTGTTCAGTGCTAACTGATGAAATGGGAAAGTTCTCGGTAGTGAGGTGTAGAAGTGAAGCCATTCCACCCGGAGTTAGTGCCGGATCTGTAATCTGCAGCTGCACACTGAGTTATTGTTGACTAAAACACGGAGAGACGCCTGTCCCCACACACACACACACCGCCTTTACCTTCTCCATGTAGGCGTACACCTGTAAGTGAGAGAGTGTGTGTGTGTTTAAACTGCACAGTCGCCAGTCAGGTGCCAAAATTAATGAGCAAACACAAATTCAATGATGACAGGAATATCAGTGTCTGTGTGGTTTATGATAAACAAACATAACAGATATAAACAAATGCAACAGAAAGGAAACGCTCAATAAAACACCAGTTACAGTAACTCCAGAGTCGAAACATCACAGAAACAAAGTCTAGTAAAGACTAGTAAATAAAAACAATTATGAAAAATAAAACAAAAACAAAAAAACAAAAATGCAAATGAAGCATCAGAAACTGAAAGAAAGAAAAAGAAATAAAGAAAGAAAGAAAGAAAATGTAATACTGCTCATGACCACCAGAGGATCAGGGTCATAGAGCTTGATAAGAAGAAAGTGGCTTGGAAGAAGAAATTCTAAAGTAGATAAATTAATAATTAATATAAATAACTAGCCAAAGTAGAAAAGAAAGAAAAAAATATATATAGAGAGAGAGAGACAGAGAGCGACAGAAAGGAATAAACAAAGAAAAATAATAGAAAGAAATGTTGAGAAAGCATGTAATACTGCTGATAACCAGCAGAGGGATACATATATTTACACCACAAAATCTTTAATCATTAAGTCAATAAGATAACCAAATAATATATATATATATATATAAAAACACTAAAATAAGTATCCAGAGTAAGAACAAAAACAGAATAAAAGAATAAACAAATGGCCAAAACAGGAAGGAAGAAATGAAAGAAGGAAAAACAAAAAAAGAGTGATAACAGAAAAAAAAAATAAACAGGCTAAATGTGAAGCTCTGTACTGACGGAATCTCAGACGCTAATCTGTTCTAAACATCAAAACACTTTCCAATCTGATCCTTAATCCTGAATCTGATCCTTAATCCTGCATCTAATCGGATAAAGTGGTGTAGATGTCACTCACCGCTGAGTACAGAGACGACGTGCTGGACACCAGGGACAGAGACGACCCATGAACTGCAGAACAAAATGACATGCCTTTATATTTAGTCTGAGAGTGTAATACTGCCCACAAACAGCAGAGGGCGGAATGGTACAGGACACCTGATAAGCCCTGATACATTGTATACACACAGACACTTACAAACTCAGCAAGGAGGATTAAATAATCACACACACACACACACACACACCTTCGTCAGTGCTGTCTCGGAATGATCCGGAGCGACTGATGGCGCGCGGCCGTTCCTCCAGCGACGTGTTACTGCCACACAACACTCGGCCGTCTCCATACAGATCAAACGCCTCCTGATCCGGAATACTGTTAGACCGAGTCATAGCACCTGTGGGACTCACTGACACACACAGACACACACACACATACACAGTTTATAAAATACTATAAAAAGACCAACATGAGCGGCATTTAGTCGTGAGCATAGCACTCACCCAGGTTGCTGTAATGGTATTTGCCGGTGGGTGGGGACAGGGGACTCCCCGTGTCCTGCAGTCCCCCAGTGGAATGAGACCGAAGCCATTCTTTACCTTCTTCATGAGACATCTGTCTGGAGGAAGGAGGATGTCTGATAGCGGGGGACAGTAGAGCAGGTTAATATCTCACTTACTGCTGCATCTGTAGTGTTAATATCTACACATGCTTATACACACACCGGCTCTATTCATCTCAGGTTAGGATTAGTCTCTGACGTGACTCTACCTGATCACAGCTGGCTGAAGTATGTTTCAAAAGTTATAAAAGTTATGAGGAAAAATAAGTGATTTTATTAGTACCTTAACCCCTTTTTGGGGAGTGTGTTTCTGTCAAGTGTTATTCTGTTAAAGCAGAAAGAAAACACAAAAGTGTGAGAATTTTATTTACACACACACACACACACACACACACACACATAGTTGTCCTCATAATATAATAAAATGCTTCTATAGGAGGTACAGGATGGTTAAAGCACCAGGATCACCTCCTGGAGGGCGTGACATGACCAATGGACAGGGGTAGCTTTGGTTTTTATCATGACCAACTAAAAGTTTGTAAACGCCAAATGAACTTAAAGCGAAATAGACAGCTGAAATGCTTTCTAGTAATGATGGTTTGATACCAAAGTAGACTCGCAAAGGGACAGTTGCTCACAAAGTCATGCTAAAGGTCACCCATTAATGTTGTGCTTGCCGCTAGCATTTTTTGCCTCTAGCATTTTTTTTTTTTTTTTTTTTGCCGTTAATATTGCTGAGAAAGTTGAGATGAACATGGCTCTCTATCCCTTGGAAAAACAAAGCCAGTTCTTAGTAGGTACACTCATGACCCCTGTGTATTTCCTGTTTGGTATCTGATCCAGGTTTTGGAGATTTTTTGGATTAGGGCCGCTCTATAAACACTGTAGTGTCTGTGATATCCTGTTGGGCTTTTGTTCTACATCAGGGATGTGCATGTTTATTGTTCTGGTCTGGTTTTGGTTTCTGTTTAAAATATACTTTAATTAATGTACTAAATAATTTTTATTTGCATCTAGCCTTGTCATTCCTGGATTGTGCCACCAACAGGGGCATTAGCCTTAAGCAAGGCCCTCAGCACTTCAACACTCAGATACCGACTGAGGTCAATGTCACTCTGGATATGTGCCTCAGCCAAATGTAGTAAAAGTAGCAAATGGAACATTAAAGGTGTATGATTTATACCTTTAGTATATATTCATCTCTTTACCTTTAAAAAATTTACTTGACAAGACTATTGTCCACCTTCCCAGTACCATACTAATTTCAAGGAAAGGTACATTTTGATCCCTTTATGTTTTGAGCAAGGATGTCGTGACATGACCTTCTGACTTCCATTTTCCCTGCCATATAACAATTCTCCCACAAGCCCCATAACATAATTCCTATTTACCACCTAATTGCTATCTATAATACTCTGGGAATACAGCAGGTATCTTCCTCTTCGGTCTTCAATAGACAGCTTCTTTTCCCTACTGTGGAGTGTTGATGCGATAATATATCTTCATTCAGATTCTGACAAATCAGCATTGCTGGCTCAGGTGTATCTGGCTCAGGAACAATATCATCTGATTCTGTCACCAGACTGATAGTCATCAAGGTTATGATCTATGACCCCAATCTTCCAAGTTGACTCAGATTTGTCTACCACTTTGTCGTGTGATAGCGATAAGATAATGTCCCCTTTTTGGCTCGGGTCACAGCAAACGCACAAACCCAAATGCTGTCGCCGAGCGCCGCGACGGTAAAACCAACGCTCCGATTAGGTAACCACTGTACACACTTAAACAAACAAGAAGAACTGAATCAAGCATGTCACTACTATTACTGCTAATATCTCACACACACTGTAACACACTACTACTCTCTAATACGCACAATTACACACAAACAAAGTAATAAAAAAAAAAATTCAACAAGTATACATACACACCACATACATACCCTTGGGATAGTGTGGATTTAAGCCTTGGTGCATGTTGATGATGTGGTCCAGGAAGCTCAATGGATTCCGAGCTGGTGTGGAGACTGGTGTGTGAGCTGGTGTGTAAGCTAGTGTGTGAGCTTGTGTGAATGCTGCTCAGCGTCTCTTTGCTGCCCGCAGATGAACTGCTGAGGAACTGGCGGGTGTTAGAGAGGGAGTCAGGTGTTCTGTTGCCCCCACTGCCTGGGGAGTCGAGGGGGGAGGTAAAGGGAGCTGACTTAGTGGAGTCAGGTGAGCTCGGCTTACTGTTACTGCACTTACTGCCGAATAACCTAAGAGATATAGAGAGAGAGAGAGAGAGAGAGAGCATAAAGATATATCTTTGAAGCACCAAACAGATTTCAATCATTGCGTTACACTGCTCAAGTATCAAGTATTGTTTGCATGCATACATGTATGTCCACCACCAGGAGGCAGCATTCACCTCATCATTAATAAAACCACAGCATTGCCTGAGAATAAATGGGTAGACGGCTAAAATTGGGACAGAGAGAAACGCCAAGGATGTGACAGACATAATATATACTTCTATCCATCACTTAATCAGCCAAATCTCTCACTTTTTTCTCCTCCACAAGCCCAAGCAAAATGTCAGCATGATTCACCGACCTGTCTCTCACACTCTGTCCCACCAAGTCTGTCCATGTCACTCTGATTCTCCCTCGAGCACACTCTCTCAGTATATTCTAGGATGAGTTTGCACTTTCCTTATTTATTTTTCTGGGTTTTAAAGCACGTGCTTGTATGTAAAGATTGTCTAGGTGTTATAAAAATGTTCCATCTGCTTCTGAGCAGAGTGTCTGTGGTGTGGACTACACACAGGCAATTTTAATCAGCTAAATGTGGACCTCAAAAATAATAACTTAAGCAGCTGTGCAGCCTGGCTCTGAGGACCAGGAACGCTCTCCACATCAACATGACAATCATGTCTAGACGTGAGACTCTGAAGATGGCCCGTAGGAAGGTAAAGTCATCAATTGCTACCCTTCATTATGAGGTCACTTGGCCACAATAGTAAACCACCAAAGTCACTCTAGCTACTGTAAGATAACACAACTTTTCTATGACTAACTCAATATTTAGCTTTAGATATCCATCCAGCTGGTACCACAAACCATACTGAAAACACTTGGGAACTAATTTGAGGATGGATCCCAAGATAAGGCAAAAGTAAAGCTACAGGTATATCTCTCTCCTTACCTTCGGAAGGTGGGTGAGGCAATGTCGGGATACTTGGATCCAGGTTGTCTGAGTCCTGATTGGCTGGATGTTGGGCTGGATTTAGGTGATGTGCTTAATGCTGCTCCCTCCTGTTCTGAAACTGAAACCTTCTCCTTGTCGGTCTGATTTACACTAACTGGGCTTGACCTCCCTGACTCAGTCTTCCCTCCGTCCTTCCTTTTTGAAACACAATTTGCAGTTCCAGTTCCAGGTCCTGCTCCAGGGCCAGGTCCAGGTCCAGGTACAGCCCCACCCCCACCCGCAGCCCCACCACCAGCCACAACCCCAGTTATAACCCCACTCCCTTTCACTGTGGGGGATTCGATAGTTCGGTAGGATTTAGCCGGCCGTGGAAGTGAACGATACTGAAGAGGCATTTTAGGCCCGCCAATGCCCAGAAGAACCCCATCGTCATGGTGACGGTACCCATCCAGACTTGTTTTCCTGGATCCTCCCACCACACAGGTGGTCCCACTGACCTTCCCAGCTGATTTGGCTGGTATAGACTTGGGTGCTGCTTGTTCAGTAGCAGCTGGGATCTTTTTGAATCCAAACGAGCCAGTGGTGGGTGGAGGACGAGTGATGCCAGATTTTTTACCCTCATCACCACTGCTTTTGCCCACATCTGATGGAGAGCGTTGCATACTGGGAGATTTACAAGGAGTCTTAACTTTTTCTGAGGCCTTGGCATCATCTGTTTTACCTGCTGGAGGAGAAAGGAATTATTGTTACGACAGAGCAGACGACAAACAATGTGATACTTAATGCCGGTCAGTGACACGCCTATTTATCCAACACAAAGACACACCCACCTGTCTCACTCAATGACACTGCCACCTGTCATACTCAAGGAAACACCCATCACTTTCACTCAAAGACACACCCAACCTGTCTCACTCAATGACACTCCCACCTGTCATACTCAAGGACACACCCATTTGATTCACTCAAAAATACACCCTCCTGTCTCACTCTAGGACACACCCATCTGTTTCACTCAAAGATACACCCTCCTGTCTCACTCTAGGACACACCCACCTGCCTAACTCAAGGACACACCCACCTGCCTAACTCAAGGACACACCCACCTGTCTCACTCAAGGACACACCCACTTGTCTCACTCAAGGACACACCTACATGTTTCACTCAAAGAAAGATCCATCTGTCTTGTTGAAAGACACGCCCAATTGAGTAACTCAAAGACACACCCATCCGTCTCACTCAAAGACACACCCACCTGTCTCACTCAGAGACATACTCATTATCTTACCTGCCGTTTTGAGGTTCGTGTTGCTGTTTTTATGCCGTGGTGAGGTGATACCCGTTTGGGCGCTCATGCCCCGCCTCCATGAGCCTGTCTGAGACATGGGATGCCCAGCCCCTTCCATTTGAGATGAAGAGTCTATGATGTTCTCAATTTGTTCATCAACCTTCTTCAAATCTTCAGCTCCACACCAGCTACCATTATTCTGATTAGACTGCTGCTTAGACTGTGCACACACATACACACACACAAACACACACACACACACACACACACACACAAAATATGGATACACACTTGACAGATGGTGCATCTTCTCTCAGCAGCCAAGAAAAGACCAGCACTCTCAATCTGCTATGCATACACACCTTTTGCAGGGTGTGTGTATGTAAGAGAGAAAGAGTCTGTTCATATATATATATGTGTGTGTGTGTGTGTGTGTGTGTGTTTGTCTATACCTTGCTTCTGTGTGATGAATTCAGTGTGTTAACATCATCAGCTCCAACATCAAGAGAGTCACTCAGACCACTGCTGACTGAACTACTGTCGTCGTAACTACACACATACACACACAAAGAAAATATAAAGGAGAAAGATGACAAGATGTATTAAAAATAAGGCACATCTAGGGTAACTCTGACTTGTTCCATACTGCTGTCAGCCAATCAGAGGACACCAGACTCACTATGATGTTTCCACATAATGTTTTAGAAATATTCATGATATTCATGACTAAAGTTTACTAAATAGTATGAACATTCCCTTGTAAAATAGTTGTTTTCACTATTTCTGTTGCTTGACTTCCTGCCCCACCCGGTATTTTTGTTCTGAGATGCATTATGGGTAATCTGCAGCAGCTAAACAGCATCAGTGGTGCGCTAACCTGTAGCAGTGATTTGTAGAATTTCTGCAAAGTGAATCACCTGAATCAGTTCACAAGCTCGAATCGAACCATGCAAATCAAATGTTCTTATTTTTATCCACAATAATCACAGTATCTGGATCACATGCTTCATTATTTCCGCAGCATTAGTTGTGTTTTGCTCGCTGTGAGCTCCGAACAGTGAATCAAAATTTGCTGAATCAAATATCAAACAGTCACTGAATCATTTCAGCCATCATGTGCGCCATCTGTTCGTCTGCTATAAGATGCTGAACATGCCTCCCTTTTCCCACAATGCAGCATTCCCTAATATATGCACATCAGATAGTGCGTATGGTTCTACATTTAGCTGTCTATTTATTGTTCGACCAAAATAATCCCCCTAAAGAATTTCTAATGCTAATTCTTCCTCACTTATCATCTGATACAGCGCTAACTAGCCATGTTTGTGCTGTAACTCTGAGACCTGTAGTCGTGTTGCATTCTGGGACAAGTCCAGCTTGTATGCTGCACCAAAATAAACTCCGACGTGTTGGAAAAACACATTTTTTTCTTTAAGAGAAGCGAACACTGTGCACTGAGCCATGCCGTAACGTCCTCATACAAAATTCAACACCGGAAAGCAGCCCAGGGAACAACCTGCAAACCTCAGAATGGCTTATGAACATGAAGCATATTTAGGTCCATTTACAAGCTACACATCATTTGTTGCTCTACACAATGTATTGGCACCCCATACATGAATGGAAATGGACCACTGTACATAAGACACACTTTTTTTCTCCAGACACAAACATAAAACTTCCTCTCACTCAGAGGTGAAAGCATGAATAAATAACCGGCATCTTATGTCATTCAAATGCGTCTTTGAATCTGCTTCGGAGGAAGAAATAAACTAATAAGTGCTGACACCAACATAAAAATAAATGAGCCTTAAGTGAGAGCACAATTTTGCAACCTATTCATCCACAATTTGTTCCACCAGTCCCTGATTTCCTCCTAATAGTACCCCTGGACAGCACATCGCTCATGTACGTGTGAGGCAGTAATGAGTTATTTACCAGACAGTATACAGTAAGCAGCATTTCCTCTGGTGCAGTAATTACTTGTTTGTGTTTAGCTGGCAGATGTCTGCTATTTTCTGTTTGTCTCCGGTTTAATGCTCCTGATACTGTAGGTGTAATAAAAGATGTAATCACAATGTCGTGATATCTCGTATTATGTCTTGAAAGTGCTCAGAGGTGAAGCACAGTATTTCTTTTACAGGCCAATGATAGAGGTGGGCAAAGTACACAAATCTTGTGGTTGAGTAACGGTAGAGATTCTCTAGGGCAAATATTATTTAAGTAAAAGTAGAAGTTCTCCATTTACACGTGTACTTGAGTAAAAGTACAGAAGTGTCTTGAAGGCAAGGCAAATCATGCAGTTATGCATACTGTAATAGTCGACATTCCCGATTCAAATACCACACACTACTGTGGTTAAGTAACGCAACACCATGCAGAAATGTAGTGAAGTAAAAGCACAGATATTTGCTGTACTTTTGAACAGAGTAAAAGTAACAAGTATGCTCTAATAAAACAACTCAAGTAAAGTACAGATAGGTGAAATATGTCCTTAAACAAATACTCAATTATCTCCCACCTCTGCTCATGATGAGATATTACGATATGAGTGTACTGTAGGATGTATAACGATGAACACTGCCTTCAATTATTTCAATCATGAGCTAAATGAAGAATAATCTGAGCAAACATTTAGTTACTGTGCAGCCATATAGAGATGAAACTATGAGAATGATGTGTTGTAGTTGCATAGAAAGAAATTATGTATACACTACAAATGTAAAAAAAAACAAAAAAAAAACAAAAAAAAAGATAACTACTGAAAAAGTATACATATTTACATTGTAGCTAAAAGGTAACTGTATAGTTGTAATTGAAAAATAACCATATAACCACTATGTAAACCATGGTAACAACTGCCTAGCTGTAGATACAACTTTAAATATAAATAGGCGAATGCTTGGTTTGTAACATTTGATATTTCGATTGAAAACTAAACATCCATTGCTGCATTTTCATTGAACAAACACGATTAACGCCAGCTAGTTAACTCTTTCTGCTAGCTCTACATTGTGCTTCCATTAGCTACTGTAGCTACACATAACATTAGAAACATTAGAAAATTAATTTGCAATCATTGTTTTTGTATGTGATAAACTGCTAAGCTAGTTGTCATGATATTAAAATGGAATGGCATTATGTTTAAATACGACACTAAATGTTAAACCATAAAAAAGATTTTATTGTCCAGTAATAACTATAGTTTTCTGTGTAATCTCAACTCAGCTTCTCTTAAAAAATAAAAAAAAAATGAAAAGCTAAAGTTATCTTTTAGCTGTAGGTACGTAAGAACGTGATAACATTTGTTTTGTTGTTGTTAATCCTGACTTGTAGTCTGACTCACCTTTCTGCTGTGTGAATATCTGTGAGCGTTTAATCGGCCTGGCTGAATCGTTTCGTCTGGTTGGTCTTTCTGTCGCTCACAGCAAGAAGGAGAGAAGGAAAGAAAGGAGGAGGAGGAGGGGGAGGAAGAATCAGCTCAGCAGCTGAGAAAGCAATGACGCAGTATGACTCCACCATCCTCTCCTCCTCCTCCTCCTCCTCCTCTTCTTTCTTCCATCTCTTCCTCACCACCACCCCAACACCATCATCATCCCGTCTGGCTGATCTGCACCCTACCATTTACACACCCTCACGAGCAATCTCTCTTAAACCAGTCCAGCTACATGGGCCGCACCCACTCACAGGTGACATCTCATTTACATTATGATAAGAATTTTAAATGATTTTTAAAAACATAGACTGTCTTGAATTAAGTATTTATATATAAGCAACAGATATGTTGTCAAAGATTGCAAGTGCTCTTAGTAATGCCACACCCATCCATGAGCTGGAGCCAAGAGCCAAGAGGGGAAAATTGGCAGTGTTCCCCAAGGTGGGAGTTGCTACCACTGTGGCCAACTGTGAATGTCTGTGAGCTCATGTATGAGGAAGAGGGCAGATAGCATGTCATATGGTAGAATAGACAGCAGGTGAGTAGGAGCCAAAACTAACTAAACCTCAGGAGAAAATTCGACACAGGTGGCATCACATCATCTGTCCACCATGGTACCGTCCACTTCTCGATGACAAAAGGTACATACTTACTTAACTTAGTAATTGTTTTTAAGTCATTCTGAAATGCCTCTAAATGCTACCTAACATCTAACACAAGGCTGAATCCCAAAAAACTCATGATCAAGGGCACTACCTGGTGTGCTATTAATTAGAACGCTTAAGCACAGCGTATTCCATAGCATCGTATTATTTGCAACAAAAGCACTGAATGAGCTAATGCTAACACTAATGCTAGCAAACGCCAGGAGAAATCACATATTTGTACACCGCAAATTAATATATTTAGTACCTTCTCCATCCATTTTCACATCCTTGTTTCTCTTTTGGATAAGTTACAAAGTCCACCACAACATAGGGCATATGAAAAGATATCTTTTGGCTCCGAAATACACCTTGAATATTATCAAATATTTTTATCAAATCGCTGTTGTGATTGACATCATGGTAGTCATGTGATTGTAAAAGGTTTTATTTTTTATTTTATTCTCAAATTGTTATGAATACCTACTTAAAATGTATTGCTAAGATGTTTATTTTTAGCATAATATTTTTTTATTTCATAAAAAGTTTAATGGTTTTAATTAATTCAAATTAATTTTGCTGTTGATTCCTGACTTTTAATACTAAAATAAAATTTAAAAAACCTTAATTTGTTCTTGTGTCAATATGGCTACCTATAGGATGCTTTATTCTCAAATAAGCTTATGGTACTTTTTTTTAAAGTATAAGACATTTTAACATAGAACAAAATTCTGACGATGGTTTTATAAACTGGAGCATTTGAGTTACAGGCATTATAATTTATAATGTCCTTCATGACTATTATGCTTCTTGATTTGATTATGTTGTGGTGGAGTTATAGCTGTATACGAGTTAATACTTCTTCTTTCCTCTGTAATTTAATTCTTCATGATAACAAGTATAATGTTATTATAATTTCTAGTCAGATGATCACATGTCTGTAATGTCGTGGCTTCCAGTTTTGAAAGTTGAAAACTAAAAGTTCTTCAGTCGTGCAATAAGATCAGATGAAATAAAGAAACGGACTTTTTCCTAGTCGTGTACACACCCTGTCTGAAAATATCCAGTGTGTGGGATGTGTGAGCTTCTCGCTACTGAGGACCGGGTGCCATTTGTTTTTTATGATACACTGCTTTCTTCACGATTAACAAACCTCACTGCACGCACAATGCTCAGCACGAAAAATTAGTTTCACACTGAAAATTTTTTTAAAAATTCACACATGTTCACACATGCATACAAAAAAATCAAAGTTTTACTGTCCTTGTTTAATCATTTCTCCCCTTCTGCACTTCTCTCCAAAACCGAGGGATGTTATTTATTCATTTCTTTCACGTGTCTGTAAATCCCAGCACCCCTGAGCTAGCTCATCACTTATAAATGAAATTATTTATTTATGGATGGTGTATTTATAGAGCTTTTATGCCCTTTACCTTCCCAACGACTCACACAGAGAGCTCCCTCTAGTGGAACAGTCGGTATATCTGACCAATCAGGAGGCAGAATTTCATGGCATCATCTTAATTAGATAAGGTTTGTTTTCGTAAAAAAAAATAATAATAATCTTTCACCAAAGAACAGAAAATTAATCTTTTGAGACAAACTGCGTTTTCAGTTTTATTATTCTCTTTGATTTTACAAATATTTAACTTTGTTATTGTTCTACTTTATTATTCTAGGATTTTAGCTAGTTGTTTTTCATGTACATTTTTTGCTTATCTTTTTATATAAGCACTTTGAGATGTCTCTATATGAATAGAAATAAACTATATTATTATTATTATTATTATTATTATTATTATTATCGCTTATCTTGCTGTTACTGCTAAAAGCACTATTAACAATCTTTTTCCATCTAACAAACTGTGTTTAAAGAAAGCTCTTATTTAAATTTTTATTTATTACAAACATGCTTTATTTCAGACCAATCTTCCCATCTGATTCACCAAAGATAACAGAAGATGCGAAAGATCTGTTTTTTATACACAAATCCATCGTTAATCCGACGTCCAGCTGTCCCAAGCACACGGCTGATCTGGCAGATTGTCCTTCATCTGTTTCATTCATCTTGCAAATTTCACCAGTATTTATTACTCCATGAACAAATTCACCCCAGACCCAGTCTAGTCATGTGGCAGTAACCAGTTACACAACTGTATCAGACGTCACTCGATGCAGGTCGAGAGATCATCCAGCACGGCATGAAGGATTTCATTTACCTGCTTCTACGTTATGTAATGGTTGCTATGGTTACGTCTCGTAACACTGTCGTATCACTCCACTGTAGATAAACTTAATTCTCACACACTGAAACACTAACATAATTCATTTCAGTGTAATTATAGTTATCTAAAGCTATTATATAAAACTGTTTGATTGCAGTATCACAGACATGACCCAAACCTGTTCATGTCATTGCAGACTGTTGCCATGGTTACAGTAAAAGACATATGATTCATAACTGTGATTTGTTAAATAAACTTTTTGTTTAAAAAAATTCCGTCCAAATATTTCCTTTAAAAAAAAAATAAATTGTTTTAACAGTTAGAACAGACAATTTTATTTTGCTCAATATTCATAGTACGGTATGATGTTACACAATCCCCAGCACATTTTCCATGAAAAAAAAAATGTTTATGGAAAATACTATTCAAATAAAATAAAATAAAAATAGGAAAAAAAAATTAAGTTCTTAAAAATAAAATTTTAAATAAATTGGAAGTAACAAAAACAGCCCAAAACCAAGAGCTAAACAAAATGTTAAAGTTTTTTAAATGTTAAAGCTATAATGCATTTTGTGCGTATGTGTGTATATGTTTACCTGTCAGCCTCTCCCTCTTTAACCCGTTGAACGAGCTCTCGTGTAGATGGAAGGTCAGGAACACGACCAACGTTACGAGAATACACACCTCCATCTGTTACGTAGCTACACACACATTAAATGGACTTATAGCGCATAACATACAAAAGTAAGTTTTCTAGTTCAATTTTGTGTGTGTGTGTGTGTGTGTGTGTGTGTGTGTGTGTAGTTTAATCTTACCCACTGCCAATGTCATCTGTCCGTACGTTTTTGGCTAGTATGTCCCCGTCGCTCATATATCCACCCACTTCCTCCTCAAGCCCCGCCTCCTTTTCACCAAGCTCCACATTTTTTCCCACTGTAGTCGCAGCCCTTCTCAGTGGTGCTGTGTAGACCAGGCGTGAGGGATCACCATAGCGACCGGTAGATGTAGAGACGGACCTTGAAGGAGCATAACTGCCAGTATGGGACGGGGCATCACCTGCCTGAAGTCGAGGGCTCTGAGATTGTGATTGGCCAAGACGCCAGGACATGGCGGCAGGCCGAGTAGAAAGAGTAGACAATCCACGCCCACTGACTTCTGTCGTTACCGTAGAGTCAAAAGTTGTCTCTAAAGTGCTGCAAGCGAGACAGGAAGAGGCAGGAGGTTAGAGGTGACTTTGGGTGGATGATAATTGGAGAGGTGAATTCCAGGAAACCTTAAAACAGTACAACATAGTCAGCCAGGAATCCCAGGCCTCCCGAGTCATCAAAGGGTCTGCCTGGTAACAGGATTGCAATTTTCAGCATTCTACCACTTCCACATACCACAACTTGATGCCCTCTTAAGAGAATTCCAGTCCCACTGCCCACTCCTCATACCCATGGCCTGCCATGTCCATACTCTACACTGCCCCATTACTTTTTAAAGCTTTTTAAATGTTTGCACACTTGCACTGTCCTCTATTTGATATTATTCCCATCTAAGTGGCCCACAACTGCCACCGTTTCTATTGCAAATTTTTCCAAGAGTCTTCTAATTAACACTTGATCTCATAGTCCATTGTTCACACTTTCCATTACTTACATAGTACCTCAGTCCCACAGTCTCCAACACACATACACACAGTATGCCCACACTACAATCTGGTCCAAAATTGGTCAAGAGTCTACCACTCAATGGTTTTCCAGTCCTACCGTCTGTCATGCCGAAGGTTTCTCCTGTAGTTGACGATCTGTCGCTTCTATGCACCAGCACAACAGTGCATCACTCCCACAATTCTATCCTAACCAACTACCTGTATTGTTTTTTCAGTCTTTTTCATTATAGGAACTGATTTGAATAGAGAACTCTATTCAAAAAACTAGATATCTGGCTAACATTGGTGGGAAGGTTCTCATCTGCCACATGTCAGGGTTTAATTCCAAACAAATGCCAAAACCCAGTCACTGGATGCAGGGCATTGGATAGAATAAAAGTGTTCCATCAGTTAGGGCATCTGGTGTAAAATCTGTGCCAAGTTGTATGCAGACTGGGTGGTCCGCTATAGCGAGCCTTTGAAGGCAGCAGCCAAAAGACCACTGACAATAACAACTATATATATAACAATTTAAAACTAGCACCACAAATATTCCTTTATTTTCTTTTATTGTTTTCTTTGCTTTAAGTCCCAGTGGTTACAGACTAACCAGGTCAATCCAGATTCCTCTAGCCCCAGCCTCAGATTCCAGCTCTTCCTGGCAGATCCCCAGACATTCTCAACAACAGCTGTGCCAACTGCAAATTATGATCTGTCAGACGGGTCCTGGGTCCCTCCTGCGGTCTCCGTCCAGTCGGAACGTTACATCCTTGTAAGGTGCCTGAACCACCTCAACTGGGTCCTCTATATTCAGACAAGCAGCGGCTCTACTTACAGATTATTGAACTCCTCTTCCAGTCACATAAATTAAGCCCAGCAGGAGACTCATTTCCACTCCTTAAAACAAATCCACCTTAGTCCAAAAACGAAGCTCCTGGTTTACCACCACAGACTGGTATAATGACAGAACCACAAGTTAATCATTCGCCAGACATCTCTAGTTCCTTATATACAGGAGAAAATAGTGTTTGTGACTTTGAGAGGGTGGCGTCATGATTGCGCCTGCAGCCTGTAATCATTAATCAATAATCATCAATAAACATTAATCCATTCTGAGGTTACACGAAGGCCATACATGTGTAATAACTAGTCGCCTTTTATTTAGTTTGGACAGTTTGAGAATCTGCATCATGTCGATTGCTGTTACTGTACACTGTTGCCATGGTTACAGTCTAAGCATATCAGCATCCTCAGCATCAGCATGCACGCTAATACACATTATCATGTGAGAACTATAACTACAGTGTAGATATGTGTGACAAGTGTGAATAGTGTACGGCGTATTGGATTGAGGGTTCATTTCATATAGGGTGAAAATGATGTCTATTGCTCATAAACTATACCTAGCTCTTCAGGAATTGAAAAGTATTACCACTAGCCAAAGATAAGCAATGTGCTACATACATAAATCGTAATTTTTTACACAGGGAAGTTTTTTTACACACTTATATCAGACAGAAATGTTAATATTTTCTACTGTTCTGTTCTGTTTTTACTGTCACTGAGCTATTCTGCTGTCTATATGAAAAACTAACTTGAATGTTCTAGTTATCTTAATCATTATAATTATTCTTTTAGTCATATTTAGTATATTCATAGTAACAGATCAACACCTCTGAGGTAAATGTCGATATCCCTGATGGTTGTGTCTTGTTAGCACCACCGCTGTGTATTCTAATTGTCTATATACAATACAGTGGCTATCTCACAACTTGCTAAGTGATCATTTTAGTCACATTGAGCCACTTTTTGAAATTATATAAACATTTCTGAGGTAAATGTTGTTATTCCTGACATTATTACATTTATTCCTAGTAACATATCAACACTTCTGAGGTAAATGCTAATATTCCTGATGGTTTTGTCATGCTAGCATCGCTCCTGTGTATTTAAATCATCTAAACAAAAGCCAGAGGCTAAATAGTAGCTTGCTAAATCATATTTTTAGTCATATTGCACCATTTTTAATATTTTATTAACATTTCTGAGGTAAATGTTGTTATTCCTGACATTATTACATTTATTCCTAGTAACATATCAACACTTCTGAGGTA
>JAQMYI010000004.1:745792-757071 GCA_030014275.1 Clariallabes melas | reverse complement strand
TTAATTTGTTTTATTTTTACTTTATATTTTGTATTAATTATTTTTATGTATTTATTTTTTGGGGCTGTAGAACGAATTATTTGAGTTTCCATTATTTCTTATGGGACAATTCGATTTGGTTTACGAGTGTTTTGGAATACGAGAAATACCGGAACGAATTATGTTCGTAATCCGAGGTTCCACTGTATGTGGCATCCTAATTTTCCAAGTCCCTAAATAACAGAGTGCCATGTTATTCCAAGAGCCATATATTTCCAGTTCCATGTATCCCCAGAGCTCCATGTTTCTAGGTCCATATACCCACCTTATATTTTTGAGGCTCCTAGGTAACTATGGGTGCAGGGCTCCTATATGTTCAAAACATTTTATGTTGTTATGCGATGATATTTAAAGTGCTCCATATTTTTCTAGGATTTCCAAAAATATATTTGAAGCAGGTTTTTGAGCGCTAACAAAATAGCTTTAACATCTCTACGTGTCGCATTGTTATACATTTAAATCACAAGACCTAACTGTAACCTGGATAAAGAATTAGCAGAAGGGGGTCTTTAGAATTAGCATGCTAACAACATCATCTAATAAAATGCAGCACATGCTAGCCTGAGGTCAAGTGGGTTCATCACTTCAACTTAAACGAGGCCGTTAGCAGAGCTCATGGTGGGAAGATAAGAGGATCAAAAATGTGCACACCTGCACTAAGTACGGAGTAAAAATAGTTTCATTAACCCACACACACAAACACACACACACACACACACACACACACACACACACACACACACACACACACACACACACATTTCCACATGCACATCCATCACTTCAGGCCAGCTTTGATCACAATCTAAATGTCTGTAATGCAGTCCACTATCAACACGCATGCAGCGAGCTGTAAAAATGCCGGTGTGGGAGAATACGGCCTGATAAAAACAGATTTATAAGCAGTTGGGGAATTATAGCGTGGCGTGCTAATGCTGCTAGACGTTTTATAAAACACTGATTGTGAGGACCATTAAATGCAGCAAGCTGTGTGACGAGATGAAAAAATGAAAGTCAGTGAACTCGCTGTGTTAATGTACACGCTATCATGTGGAAGCCAAAGGCAATGTCTTCAGAATTAACACTGATTTAACACAAGTATTTTTACAAAACACACCTTTTATTATAAGCTACTGAATCGTTTAAGTCCACACCAGGGGTAGCTGTAGAGCCAGACTAGTGGCCGAGGATAACGATTAGTGATGATTTAGAGTTAAAATGAGACAAGACGTCTCAGAAGTGTTGACTGAGGACAGTTTGACTAGCTAACACCTACCTGTGATATCGACATTTCTATTAGATTTGTTGATACATTACTTTAACAGATTCTGGAAAAACTAAAACATCAGGGAAAGAGTAAAAAAATTACGGAAGACTTATGGAAAGAATATTTTCCAAACAAGAGAATTTTAATGGTCCTCCGGGTACTCCGGTTTCCTCCCATAGTCCAAAGACATTTAGGTTAGGTTAATTGGTGTTCTACAATTGCCCGTAGTGTGTGAGTGTGTGTATGTCTTGCAATAGATTGGGGCCCTGCCCACGGTGTACCCCGCCTCGTGCCCTAAGTCTCCTGGGATCGGCTCCAGGCCCCCCGCGACCCTGAATACAGGATTAAGCGGTATAGACGGTGAGTGAGTGACTGACAGAATTGTAATGGTTGCTCTTGAGTTGTGATGTGTTTCAGGGTGTTTTCTGATGGTCTGTAATGGGAGTAACCACCTACTCATGACAAAAGGTTATACAGTAAGTGAGGTCTTGTGGCATTTAATAGTGACAAAAAAACAATAAGGAAACCGTCATGCATGTGATGGACACCATTAGAGATTTCGAGCAGTTTCGTGTCTTTCTGTTGGACTGTAACTGTACTGTAATGTAAAAACTTGTGGTGTCCAATAGTACAAATAAAAACAAACCCCAACAGAAACCTTTAAGACAATTTCCATTATGTAACGGAAACCATTAGAGACTGATCGTGTTGTTAGAAGAAAATACCTAAAGCTTGATAATGTCTTTAAATCTAACCCATGTGAACATGGTGATGCTGATCAGAAAAGTGAGTTTTCTGCCGTTTTCCCATGACTGAGCTGCCGCCGTGATTCATGCTAACTTGGACTTAATCTCATTTTCAGCACCGTGATATCTGGCAGCGTTTCAGCGCTCGACCCCCACCTGAATGGTTACCTGCTGCATAATACATGTTCACATTAGCAAATAAACCTGGCTACATGCTTCCCGCTAAACCACACGGGATCATATGTCAAGCAGGTGGAAATTAAATCCACCTGGCATGCTAGTGTTGCTATGCTTACTGCTTACGATTTTACTAGATCTACAGTAATAGCACTGTGCTCCTAATGGGAATGTGTTATAAAGAGGAGATGCTGGAGGAGGCAGCGAATAATCTCCGTAATTGTGCTTATTTGTCTTGTCTACTGGTGCTGAAGTTCCTTAAGTCCACATGGGAGTTCTATATCATTTTGGAATACATTACTGGATTTATTGCACTAAGTATATGATAAACAAACAAAATAGCCCTTTATAAAGAGCCATCTAAAGGCGGCTGTAGATGGGCAAGTTCCAATTACAGGTCCTACTCACTATACAGGCGACATAAACACCATCATTAGTGGGCACGTCCCAAATCACACACCATATTCACTATATAGTCTTTTAATTTTTAAAATCTTAAATCTTACATTTTAAAGCTGCTTTGAGACAATAACCATTATTAAAAGCACTATATAAATAAAATAAAATTGAATCAGTCCACTGTCCCAAACCACATACACCCTATTCACCATATAGTCCACTAACCACCATCATCAGTCCACTCTGGCCATGTCCCAAACCACACACCCTATTCACTACAGTATATAGTCCACATAAACACTGTCGTCATCAGACCACTGCAGTGGCGACCCAAACCACACAGTCCACATACAAAAAGGTTTAAGATATTTTGATGTAAATAGAGGGATCGAGGGATTAATTTGAAGCTAACAAAATATCAATACTTAAATGCATCAGCAACATAGTGTGGAGCTAACATAGAGTGCATGCTAATGACGTGTTAAGGCACAAAATTTGCATAAACGTTAGCAGAACCACTTTTGTAAAGTTAGTATAATTAAGATGTCTTTATATTAGAATGATCAATGTGATTTTATGTGTGTGTGTGTCCAGTATACCAAAGCACTGTGTTTTTATTCCTTACTAATGGTGTATCAGGCAGCTGTGCTGATGTATTAATGCAGCTCACACACTCCGGGGAGAAAGTGGACTTCTCACCACCACCTCATTAACCAGAACCATGCCAGCCGTGTACACACACACACACCTAAGCCTTATCTACTCTGTTTTATTTCTAGTTCCATATTTTCCACACAGTCCCTGATTCTGTGTCCTGATTTTCCTGGTCTCTTAATTTTTCAAGTCATCATATCCATGCAGTATTTTTCCAGTCCCCTTTCTCCTTGCCTTCTCTAGATTCACTATGGTCCTTGTCCTCTTCTTTATCTTAACTTCCCCAGTCCCACTTGTTTTCTCTACTTGCTTAGTGCCATCCAACAACCTGATTACTCTACTCCCCTAGTCTCCCTACTTCTACTAGTCCAATTAGTTTTATTATTTTCCTAGTGCTACCGTTGTCCTACACATTTTCTAACTAACACCCAATCATCCCAGTTCTACAATCTCACTAATCTGCTTTATGTTTATCGGTGCCCTGGTTTCCCTAGTCCTCTACCCCATCATTTTCCTATTCCAGCCAGTCTCTTGATTTTTCTAGTCCCCTGTTTTCCTGTCCGCACTATTGTACCATTTCTCAAGGTGTCCCTAGTATCCCAAATAATATCCTAATTATACATTAGCGCACAAGTCCAAGTCTCCCTAATTTTACATCTCTCACTTCTATAATGATGTTCCTTGTCTTCTAGTCCCCTATGTTTCCTAGTAACACTAGAAGCCAGATTTTCCCCAGAACTACAGACCTTCCTTCTCTCACTAGTGTGTACATTCTCTGAGCAGCTCTACACACTGATGGTTAAACAGAAAGAAAGTATAGTATACATTTGTCTCTTCATCTCCCTAATTCACTATTTGCTTGTGCTTTACTCCCTTGTTTTTGTTTTGTAGTAGGTGATTTTGTCCGTGTTTTCTGCATCACTGAGACACAACAATTTAGAAAATGGATCTTTCAGCAAACTGATGTTGCCGCAGTGTAATGCCTCCATATCTCTCTCTCTCTCTCTCATGCACACATACACACAAAATGTTCCTAACGCAGTCATGGGAATTAAAGTGGTCCTCTCTTTACATGTGCACGGGGTGGTAATCTGGAGGCTGGGGGGAAATAAGCACCCCGGTGCGACGGTAATGTTTCAGCATAATGACGTTCCGGTTATTTCAGCGCTGCCCGATGTTTCATGTACACAGTGTGCTCAGAAACCGTCTGTATTTGCAGGCATGTTTCCCTCAGACATTTTGGTGAACTAAAGAATTCAGTTCCTCGGTTATTTTGAACCATCAATTCTAGAACATGTTTGTGCTGAGAATAATGGTCAAGCACATAAACATAGAAACCACAGCAGAAAGTCATATTCATATCAAGTTAAGTGCACTTGAGCTTGAGATCACAAACTGATGGCCAGACGATCTTCTTCAGGATTTTCTGAATTTATGGTTCCATCAGTTATGGCGAATCATTCAGGTCCTGAAGCTGCAAAGCCCCAGACTATCATGCTACCACCACCATGTTTTACTGCTGGTACTTTATGTTCTTTTTATTAAACCCTGTGTTAGTTTTACGTAACGGGATGCACAATTTCCGAACAAGTTCAACTTTTGTTTCATCAGCAAACAGAACATTTTCCCAAAAGCCTTTAGCTACATGGTTTTTGGCAAATGTGAGACGAGCCTCTGTGTTCTTTTTGGTCAGTAGTGGCCCAACGTCTCTTTCTTATTGTTGAATCATGAACACTGACCTTAAACGAGGTGAGTCAGACCTGCAGTTATCAAGATGTTGTTCTGGATTCTTTTATGAGCAAGTAATGTAGGAGAAGGCATGATCTTTAGGATGGTGCAGTATAACGTTATCAGTTATGATTAGTTTTGAATGTTTTAGTGGTACGCAGTACTGGACTTTACTTGCCTGCTTTCACCCATGATCATAAAGCAAATACTTATAAAAATACAAATTCCCAGTCTATAGAGCAGTACAGGGTCAGGAGCGCTGCCCCGCCCCCGTGGTGCAGTCTTGGTTTGTTTTACAACTGCAATTCAGTCAATACCTTCAGCTTCAACATGAAGCCACAACAAAAGCAGAGAAGGAAAAATAATGCAAGGAGGGAGAAATATAGGAAGATAAATGAGGAGACAAAACAGTCCACAGTTTCATCTGCGAGAATGAAGAGGAAAAACAGCAATTTACCTTCTTTTGATCATCCAGCTTTTGACTTGTAGACTTCTTAACATGCTTTCCGCTGTCGGGTTGTACATCCATCACTGTCGGACCAATAATATCCCCAAAAGAGTGAGAGAGAGAGCGAGGGAGGAAACAAAAGGAGTGTGTAGGAGCGAGGGAGGCCTTGGGTCACATCTTTTCCTCCAGTATTAGCAAAGGAGAGGAGAAAACAAAAGACAGAATAAGAGAGAAGACTGATGTTATCGGCAGTCAGGGTAGCACAGCATGTTCTTCATCCACCAGCAGCCATCCAAAAGTGATTTCCCATTCAGTTCATCCTCCCTTGTTCTGTGGCAAACACTCACTCCTTACATCTGGAAGAGAAACACGTTTCATTATATGATTGTCAATTTGTCTGCACGTAGCAGCAACTGTTGTTTTTCTTCTACGCTTTCATTTATTTATCCATCCAGTGATCCAACCATTTATCTTTCATGTTTTATCAATCATCTTTTCATACAATCACTTAACCATCAATTCATCCATCTATTTTTCCAATGCCTCAACCATCCATCCATTACGTTTCCAATAACCTGTCCTTCCTGATGAACGTTTAATCTATCTATTTAACCACTCAATCACCCAATCTATCCTTCCAGTGATCCATTCATATATCCAATTATTCAATTAAATGCACTCATTCTTTTTTCAAATTTCTACTCCCACCCTATCCATTCCTAGGCCAGTCAGAAGCCCTGGATTTCAAATGAGGTCAAGGCTCTCCGCAAGGACCGTAACACTGCCCTTAAGTCCAAGGACAGAGCCCTAAACAGTGCTGCTAGAGCCAACCTGAACAGATGCATCAGGGAGGATAAAGGAAGATTGAAAAACACAATGCTAAAACTAATGCATTGCAAGTGTGTCACAGTATCCATGATATAACCAGCTACAAGATGGCCAGCTGTATGAATGTCCTTACCCGCAGTACATGGGCAGATTAGTCACCAAATCTACTGACGTTGGACTCTCCCAACTGGATCAGGGACTTCCTGACAAAGTGTTCCCAGTCTATCAGATTATTCCCACATCTCTCCTCCACCTACCCCACAAGGCTGTGTGTTAAGCCCCCTTAGTCTATGACCATTATAGTCATCATAGTGTTTCCAGTCATCCCACCAACACCATCATTGACTGGATTTATCTCAGGAGGACACGAAACAGCCCAACAGGATGAGGACCAGAGACTCACAGTGTGATATTCAGAGAACAACCTTGTTCTCCTGACCTCCTCAAAAACAAAATAACTCAGATAACCATCATGGATGATCTCTTCTGGACTACAAATGTGGTGTCTGTGGAGCAGTAGTCAGGACGTACAGCAGAGACTACTTCCTGATGATCCCCATGGACCGTGGCTGGATTGAGAGTGCTCTGACATATTGTATCTCTGCATGGCACGGACAGGGAGAGCCCTTCAGAGGGTCATTAACACCTGCAAGGAAATCACTGGCTCCCACTCTCATTCATCCAGTCAGCTCTCGAAGTCTCTTTAGAACAGTCAGTTGTGGACAAAGTTCACAAATCCTGTACTTGAGTTAATGTAGAGAAACCTGAGGCCAAATATTACTCCAGTAAAAATAGAAGTCCTCCATCTACATTTCTATTAGAGTGGTAACCTTCAAATTACCCTAATTATTAAAACTACTGAACTTGTGTTAGCACACTGTAGCCTTTTTTCATAATAAGTCTCTCTCTCTCTCTCTTTCTCTGTGTTTTTCCTCTGTCTCTCTGTGCTTCCTGACTGTGAACATACAGGTTCAGTCACTGTCTGCAACCATCATCTCTGCTTCGAATTTCAAACACCTGTAGGATTATTAAGCACATTGCAAAAGAAACACAATTACGCATAATGTAGTGGTCAGCATTGGCAAAATTCCCACTTCAAATACTTCACACCACTTTGGTTATGTAATACAACACCATGCAGAAATGTAGTGAAGTACAAGTACAGATATTTCCTGTAGAATGTAGTCGAGTAAAAGTTGAACTTATCTTTTAATAAAAGTAAAGTAAGTAAAGTATAGATTTGTGAAATACATGTGTTTAAGATAAGATAAGATAAGATAAGATAAACCTTTATTAGTCCCACAAGTGGGAAATTTGCTAAACTCTGGCAGATGCTTCGAGTACTTAACACTGACAGTGTGGGTGTCAAATTAGGATTGTTACAGGATTCTGGGATATTGTGTGCAATAACATTTCTCTTCTGCATTAATTAATCCATCTTTCAAACCTTCCATCTACCCAACCATGGGTCCAACCATTTCTCCATCTATTCATCGACCATCTGTCCAAGGATAAAACCAGCAAAATTGGAAACTTTGTCTAGATACATTTTCTTCATATCCATCCATCCATCTATCTATCTATCTATCTCTCTATCTATCTATCTATCTATCTATCTATCTATCTATCTATCTATCCATCCATCTATCTATCTGTCTATCTATCTATCTATCCATCCCAACCTGCAGTTCCTAAAACAGAAGTAGGGCGATCGAAGCGGATCTGCCCTCAGGGCTGAGCGTGATCTCTGTTCACTGGATTAAAAATAATTCACATACTGCGTGAAACACAATAACACTGCAGAGGATGCTCACTTCCTCTCAGTCCTCACAGGGAGGAAAAGTAGATACCAGTCAGAAAGCTTTACAACAAACTCAAATTTGCAAGTCTAGCAATATGCCTCAAGCACATAATCTACTGTACTAGTACTGTATGTCCCCAGTTAACCTGTACATCGGTCTATCCAACTTTCTATCGGTCCATCCATCTGTCAAAGCCATTACATGCACAGTTACGTTGAGTTTAAATGTCCAAGTATGGCAGGAGGATTGATTTATTGGCCAAAGAATGTTAGACTCCAGTAAGATAAGGTGTCAATATGTCCCCGGTTTGTTTAACTGAAAAACAAGTTAGCTAGAGGCAAACTGCATGTTGAATGGTGAAAACATGGACGAATTTGCAGGGATGTACTTTTATTTTTTGTACAAGTGAGATGCTCGACATCTCTCATGTTTATGGTGTTATTATTCCAATGCAGATGACACCGCTGTAGTTCTAGTGCCTTTTCCTACTGTACAGTTACGCACTTTGTTCGACTGAGGTACACATTCTGGAGCAGCTTGACTTCTAACCAGATCATCTGGGTGTGTTAGTGCATCTTACATTCATTTTGATCATAAGTCTGCTTTTAGTCAGACTAACACAATGTCATGTAAACATACTGTGTTAATCCTGCATGCTCATCTGCTCCTAATTCTATTTGTTCTTTCTGTCCAAAGAGAATACAAATATTATGGTCATGGTCATGCTGGACCTGAATGCTCAAGTCAGAACAGATTCTGTAAGTCTGTTTACAATAATTCCATCCATCAGTTTCCCTTTATGCAGTTTTGTAAAGCGGTTCAGTTCTTTCTTTATATTTTGGTATTCTGCAGTGATGATCAGCTAACAATGACCCGTTCTTATACAGGAAGGTTGTTACTAACACCACACACACACACACACACACACACACACACACACACTTTTCATAATGGTCTCTGCCCAGTCCTGTGCTGAGATGCTTGTTCCGTCTCGTTCCCTGACCGTAACACTTCAACATGATTTTCTTGAAATCACGTTACTCAGGATGCAGGTCCGACACCGTGCAGCTTTCACACATGATGTGGAACACACTGCAGTTCGGCTGACGACCGTGACAACGCTTTTCAAAAGAAATAGGGATCAACATGCCGAACAAGAGCTGAGCTCGAAAGCTGCTTTTATACTCCAGTAAGTGTATGAAACCCTCAGACGAACAGGCCTGAGGACCAGGTGTGACCAAACGTACACTTTACAGTTCAATATTTTCTAATAATGTTGATTGATTAGTTGCAGAACATGTGTAAAAACTTTCAGAAAATGATACTTAAAAAAAGAGTAAATAAATAAAATAAGAAGAGTGTATGCGGTAAAGACCTGCACATCCCACTCACTGACCTTCATGGGCTTTTTGTTTCTTCTTCTCGTTTCTCTAACAGAACAGTTCCCTCCATTCATAACCATGTACGACTTGTTCCTCCTGAGGAACACGGACATGTCTGAGCAGCGTGACTCTTATTCTCTGGAGGAAACAGACATCACAGCGAGGAGCTGAATGTGAAACCCTCACCACTGCATCAGCTCGAACCCCTGCGTCACGCATAATTACCTGACGCTGAATTCCCGTCTGTTCTTTCTGCTAAAACGCTCCTCACACACAGGGAAGCGCAGATTATCCGCCTGCGGAACGTCTCCTCCTGTTCGCCTCCTGATTGGTTCGGTCTTACCCCGGCTGTGACCCCAAATTAATTATTCTGATAATCAGCAATTAGTTTCAGCTGGTTCTCTCTTCGTCTGTTCCAGGGTTTTACAGATGTGTAGCTCAGTGGCGCCCCCTGTAATGCCAGTCTTTACAGTTATTGCCATGATTCTTTGATTTTTTCCTTTAGCCATCCAACATTTATCCTATTATCCATCCATCCAACCATTTACCTGTTTTTGTTATTAATCCATCCTTCAGTAATTCATAGACGGCTGTCCATCAGAGCTGTGATCAGTCCAGCCATTAACATCTTTCCATCCATTCAACAGTCTGACCGTTTATTTATTCAGCTCTTCACCATTTTATGCATTGATTCATCCATCCATCCATCCATCCATCCATCCATCCATCCATCCATCAGATCATTCAGACATTTATACAGTTGAATATCCAGCCATCCACTTCTCTGACCATTTATTCATCCAGGTATTTAATCTGCTATTGTTACACATTGTCTAGTTTATCTTTGTTCATTTCTAGACTTCAGTGTGTTTTCATTCCATCCATTCGTTTATCTCCTGTATCCATGGACGTCCAGCCATAAACCCTAAGACCAACCCAGTCAATAACATCCATCCATTAACCTTTTAATACCTCGTTCCATCCGTTCCATCAATGAAATTCAACCCTTTCCTTCCTCTTTCCTTACATTATCTCCTCATCCACTCTCACACAGGAGTCCTGCTCTCTGCTCTCAGTCCACAAACAAACTCAACATTTACATTAAAGAAAAACAGCCAGACATAAAACGTGTGTGTGTGTGTGTGTGTGTGTTTCTATGCATGCATGTGTGTGTTTGTCTTCGTGCATGCATGCATGTGCCTGTATTCATGCATTTGTGTGTGTTTGCATTTGTGCATGCATGCATGCGTGTGCGTGTGTGTGTGTGTGTGTGTGTGTGTGTTGTCCCTGAGGACATGTCGTGAGGCAGTAAGTCAGATTTATGTTTCTCTCACACTGAATCTCAAATTAAACCAGCGCTGCGACCGATAAATCTATAAATCACATTCCAATAGCCTCATTACTGCGGAGCGCCACATTTCACACCACCTGTCTGTCTGACCTCCCGTCTGTCTGTCTGTCTGTCTCTCTGTCCATCTCAACTTCTGTTTGTCTGTCTGTTAATGTGTTTATCTTTCTGTCTCTATCTTTTTGTCTGACCTTGTGTCTGTCACATTATGGCACCCATGGTTTAATGTGCAAAATCTGGCACACACACACACACACACACACACACACACACACACACACACACACACACACTATTACAGCAACAAGCCCTTTAATAAAAGCCAAAATCCCATTAACACACACTTGAGGTTCCAAGGGCATGTGTGTACAGTAGGTGGACAACCAGACTGCTCATTACCGCCGCGCTCACCGCCGTGGAAAAGCGGCCGCGGCCAAAATAAACCAGCCGCATTTAAAAAT
>JAQMYI010000004.1:384417-394499 GCA_030014275.1 Clariallabes melas | reverse complement strand
TATACCAGTAAGAGACGAGCACTAAGACCCAGCAGGGGAGACGATTACCCACAATTCCACAGCGCAAGAGAGAGAAACCGTTGGCTCAGTTGTGATCATGTGGCGTCAAAACAAGAAGCTCATGCGTGATACATGATACTCGGTGTTCGTAAACCAAGACTTGTTAGTTTTTCAAGTCAAAATTTTTTTAAAAATCTTTGCTCGTCTTGCGGAACACTCGTAAACCGCGTTACTCGCAATCCGAGGTTCCACTGTATTAATATTTTAGGGGGGGGGCCTCATCAGAACTAAAGGTCTGTCCAATCGATTTGTAGAACTTGATAAACCTGCCCCATCAGGTGAGCGTAGTCGAAGTCAGTTCCATCATAAACGTGCCAGCTGTTTAGTTACTTTATTTCTGCACGGTACACTGTCCAGCAAAAAAAAAAATCACCATCAGGAAAATCTAATTATTGGTTAGAAAAAAAATTTAATGTATCAGTTCTAGATCTTAAAGATGCATGGTTAAAAAGCAGACAGTAAAAATTCTGAGATATATTGCCAAAAGTATTGGCACTGGGTTTCACAGAAGTGTTGAAGTTATAGCTACAAAGTGGGCGGGGCCAACATCATATTAAACCTTATGGATTAAGAATTGGACGTTACTCCAGTTCATATACATGTGAAGGCAGGCGAGTGAATACTTCTGGCAATATAGTGTAGATTTAATAGTGAAGGTAAAAGCATTTTAAAACGTGCACAATATGATAAGAACGTGCAGGATTAGGACTTGATTAAAAAAAAAACACTTGATTGACCGGGGGAGTTACATTTGCTAGTTAAAGACTGGATTTTAGAGTAACGGGAGAGAGAAACATTCTTCCCAGGAGTGTGTTACTAATGGCACTTAGTTAGTAACCCAGTGTGAGGATCTGTCTAATGACCGAAACATCAAAGCACTTTTATAGGTTGTTGTGGATTAGAGCGTCTGCCAAATGCCGAAATGGAAACGGGTCAAGTTGTCCGAGTCCAGATTGAGCCTGTCCAAGACCGATGGTGAATCTTCTTACCCTGACGCGCCCAATCATGCATAGTGCCTACTGTACAAGCCTCAGGTCAGGTCTAGGCTCAGCAATGTTATGTGGCAATAAAATGAAGTCCACTGACAACCTGGATGTACTGAATCACCAGAGTATCACATCTTTTATACACATCTCACATCTTTTATCTGAGTTGTGAAATGTAGTTCTGTGAGAATGAGGAGTCACACATGAATTTACCACCACACTCTGCACCGTAATCAAAGCTAAAGTTAGCCAATGAAATCTTGGTGTTTTTTTTTTTTTTTTTTTGGCTGGGCAGTGTACCATGGAGTAATGTCATTTATCGCATCAGTCACCAGGTGCCATCAGTACAGTAATAACAAATGTGCCTACATTAAACACATTCTTCATACATGTGTCACAATTTAAAATGTCATTACATGTTTGTCAGTGCACAGGAACACCGGGTAATGTTTCATTTATTTGAGGATTCTGAGCAAATGTTGATCATTCAAAGCCAGCGTTATTCATGAATGCAGATTGAAAAATGTAATTTCTGCACAAATTTTCAAGTAAATGTTTATGGATTTTGGTGCTAGATTTTGTATATTTTATAATTGTAAAACAGTCAAGTTGCAGTTAAATTACTTTTTTTATATTTTGCTTAGTAAGAAAATGATTAGGAAATGCATTTCTAAGCTTGAGCTTAATAGTTCATTTTAAAGTAATTGAACTGCAACTGAATGATTTAAGTAAAATTCGAAATATTTGGCTTTGAATAGTATGGATCATAACACATTGATAAAAGTAACTTTTCTTATGAATTGCTTCGCTTTAGAAGTTGCTAGCAGGTTTGTGCCTTTTTGTGTACACTCAACAAAGCATGTGCCGATAAACAGATATGAAGTGTACAGCTCATTATTTGGTATTCATATAGTTTTTGTAGAAATTATACTATGCTAGTTCAAGCCAAATGAACATTTTGTTTGTATGCACGTCTAGTATCGGCCCATGCCTTGAGTTCTGTGTTCTTCCTGGTTCTGTTCTTGTGTTTTGCAGCACATGTAGGTTTAGTTGTATTCAGTTGTAATTAAGTTCAACAATGGAAAAAAATAGAATGTTTTATGCTTTTATAGAAATCCTATTTTATTTAGGTTTTAATGGTGGAAGGAGCTGACCTATCATTAGGTCCTTTCCTTTAGGGTTTATTTATATGTAGCATTTCTCTTCCTGTTACAGGGCTGGACAAATTCAGAATGAACACACAAATACACCTTCCCCTGTTAAAATTTCAGGTTTTTAAAATGGCAATAAAATTGTCATAATTTATCTGAAGTGAAAATGCTCAAGATCCATCAAATTGTGACTGGAAATCATATCTAGAGCTGTCTTCGATTCATTCCAAATGTTCTGGATATGATTTAGATCTAGGCTTTGATTGGACATGCCGATAATACTCATTATCTTCTGATGCTGTTCTTTTGTTGACTTGGATTTATGCTTTTGACCATATCCAAGACAACACAGAAACAGATTTAGAAACAAAACTAGAAATTTGTTGTACATTCTCATCTGAAGAGAAGCAGAGCCATAGTGACACTACCACCACCATGCTTCACAGTGTATAAAATGGTGTTTGGATAAGCCACCCCATCCCATTCCTTCAATGCAAGAAGGAACTGACGAGGACTTGCTAGATGTTACTGCAGGTTCCTCAGTGTTGCTGATGGTCTCTCAGCAGCCTATACACACTGTATGTGTGTATGTATATGTATTTTGTCAGATTTAGAGGGATGTCCTGTGCTTTGTCAGTTTTCTCCAGCTTTTAATGATTAACTTTCTGGACATTTAATGAACCAAAGTTATTTTCTCCTCCCACTTTTAATCCGACCTCTCAATTGGGAGATTTTATAAATACTTTGTTTACCTTGGTTTCATGTAACTGCTGAAGCCATGCTCAATGTCGAGAAATAAAAATCTAAAAATGCTTCATTGATGACAGGTGTGTGATAGTACAGCTTAAAGATAAACACCTAATCTACTTGAATTGAGTATGAATTTTCTTGGTTTAAATTTTGTACCTCAGAAACTCTTGATATTTTAACAGGGTGTTTATTGTATACAGACAATTTCCTCAAGAGTTATCTTCATAATTCATAGTTACTCACATTTTTATTCATTATTGATTGGGCCACGAATCTGCAAAAATTATTCAAGTTTAAATTTAAACCTTGTTTATTTGTCCAGCCCTGATTTTGTCTTATTCTGCTGACCAAACCTGACCATCTCAATTATTTTATAACTGTCATGCTCACTTGTTGCACATTGTCAGTGTTACACATTATTTATAAAGATTACAATTAGGACACTTCCATTATTCAGAAGCTATAAAATTAGCAGTATTTGCTAACTGCAGTATTTCATTAAAGTCCTCTGGTTTTGCCATTTTTTTTTTTCAGTGTTATGAATGTTATTCAAGTGGCATGAAGTAAGTGAGCCATTTGCAATTTCCCAGTTTTCTGTATAAATTAGCTGAAAATATCTTTGTTTAAAAAAAAAAAAAGTCACACAATAATATTTCTGCTGTCAGCAAATTTCAACTGAAAGCAGGGGTTAGAAACCCTGGTGTCCAATGAATGAAATGAGAGAAGGTGTGGTTTAGAGCTAGCTCAGAAATGTTGTCAATGTGCTATTCACATGGAGCTGAAAGATTTGAGCCATAGCTCTTAAAAATCATCTGAGATTTGCCAAAGACCATCTTCATACTCCACAACACTACCGAGGGAAAAAGTCTGGTGGACAGAAGAAATGAAGATGGAATTGTTTGGAAAGACCACAGAGCACTACGTGTGTTCTTACAAAAGATCACCATGCCAGTATGAAAACATCACAGCATCTCTGAAGTATGGTGGAGGGATGTGATTTCGGGCTGTATTGCTGCCTCTGGACCTGGACAGAGGAGCTGTTGGGGAGTAGAGAATGTATTCCCAAGTTCGTTTCATCCCACAGGATTATGTCAGGGTGGATGTCCGTAAGATGACGCTCAGAAGAATCTGGGTGGTACAGCAGGAAAATTACCCTCAACAGCAAAGTAAATCTACTACAGATTAACTTCAGATACTTGAAAAATCAAACCCAGAATGCAGGTTGAGCTGAGGCAGTTCTGTAGGGGAGATTGCAAATGGTTTACTTACTTTTTCTTACCACTGTAGATGTTGGAAGAATTGTGAGGTGTGATGAATGTTACAGATTGGGTAAAGTGATTTCCCCCTAAAACAACTCAACTAATAATAAAAATTGTTTTTAATTGAAATAAGTATTTGATGGTTAAGCATGAATTGTAATTGGGTTTAGTTGATCTGTGTAATTGGATAATATAAACAGTTATTACACATTGTGCTTGAATTGCTGACAAAGTAACGTTATTTCCAAAGTTTACTGAATGAAATGTTACAGAAATTTAAACTTTGATGAATGTGTTTAGTAATATGGCCAATTCTAATTCAATTCTGCTTGATAGTTGATGTGACCAATTTGGACAATCTTCAGATTTTAAAGTCTTTAAAGTATTTCTGTAGTAATGCAGATTTAATCTGAAGGATAAAAGCTGTCTAAAGTGTTTAAATTTGAACATGTTGTAGATAAATTTGTAAATTATGGTTTCTGAACTGGAGCTCGCATGCCTGTGTGTGAGGTATAATGTGTCTTTGTATGGGTTTGAACCCCCAAACCAAACTGCCACCTTCGTTTCTGACACATTTCAGCTGAATGGAAGAAAACGAGGAGGAGAAGGAGGAGGACACGATCCGAGCACTTCACCCTCGTCCATCAGCGTTCTTCCCTCCATCACCAAGACGACAGGACTCTGCCGAACTGAGCTCCAGTACAGATCTCTTTAAAGCGCAAATACATAAATACTTACTCACTCTTAATTCCCAGCAGCTTATTTTTTTATTTTGTACATTTTATTTGATCTGCATAATTGGAAGAAGAAAAGTAAGTTCAGATTTTTTGGCGTTAAAAGTAATTTTTGCCTGCTCGGTCCTCCACCAAAAACACAAGATTTTCGACGCCTGTAATGTGTAAATTGTTAGACGTAGTTTTTATAGGGAACTTTTGTTTTCATTGCCCTTTCCCCTCATTTTCCCCGTGCTGTTTGTCTGCATCTTTGTCTGTGAATGTCTTTACCTCGATTTATTAAATAGACGATGTTGTAATAAAGTGTTTCTGGGGTTGCCACTTGTTTATACTCTGTATTTCTTGATGCATTTTTCATGTTGTACGTTTGCTCATTGCACTAAAATGCAAACCATGAAAAAAGGTGATCTTTTTAAGCATGTGCTGATGTATCCTAGTTATTTCGGATGATGATTAGGATTTAAACAAAGTAATTAAAGTAAGTGCTAAAACTCATTATTTTTTTTATTTGGGGAAGTGGTCTATAAGCTGTTTTCAAACTGCACCATGTGACTGGGGTGATCTTTAATTAATTAATATTCTAAGTTTTAATATTTATGTAATGGGTCATCAGCACATGACTGAATTTACCTGAAACATTTGAGGTTTTAAGACTTCTTACCTCAATATATACGTGAATAGTGTCAGTTCTTTTTGTAAAATTATATATTTTTGTACTTTTTCCATGTGGCTAATTTTTGATAATGGCCTGTTTGA
The DNA here is from genome assembly GCA_030014275.1 of Clariallabes melas. Classification (NCBI taxonomy): domain Eukaryota; kingdom Metazoa; phylum Chordata; class Actinopteri; order Siluriformes; family Clariidae; genus Clariallabes; species Clariallabes melas. The sequence goes on along the minus strand of JAQMYI010000004.1, from coordinate 388,803 downwards.
GATCAAGTAGCTAGTTTCACAATGTTAAATTTGTAATTTTTGATGGCAAATTTTAATTTAAACATAACACTGACTTAAGGATTTAAAAAATTATTTGTTAGTGCGTGGCTCAGTTACAGCAGCACTGCTAAAACTACATATACGTCTAAAATATTTATCAATTGTAGCTTTATGGTGAGGTGTATGAATAATGCTTTACATTTCTCACTGTTGATCCTGCTGAACAATTCTCTAAATTTGAAGTTTTACATGTGAATTTTGTAGAGGTTGTTCTTTGTAATATGAAAAGTTTATGCCGAAAGTTTTAATAGGAGGTTGATTTTTTTTTTTTTTTTATTAACCGTTTACACTGTTTAAACTGTAGCTACAAAATAGTGAAATAATGGATGTGCATTTCAATGAAAATATAATTTGTATGAATTTAGTGTTACTCAGGTTTTTTGCTTTGGTAAACCTTTGACTGTGAATGTTTATAGATTTTTACTGCAAGCATCAGATATTTTTAGTAAGGCACTTCTCTTAGAAAATGACAATTTTATATATATATATATATATATATATATATATATATATATATATATATATAATTTTGCCATTTGCCATGTGTTCTCTGGTACAGGTTTATATAATGGGGAGTAATGGAAATTTTTAAAAATTGAAAAACCTTAGCTCATTTAGCCCAAGCTTAGATAGAACCGACTGTGGATAGAATTTTCTTTCCTGTTTTTAATAGAAATAGGTTACATTTGGTGTACAAATGTTTTACACTTGTAATATTAAAGCATAGAATCAAGGAAAAAGTTGCAAAAGTATCTTAAGTGAATTATTATTTTATTTTTTTACTTCATTTAAATCTGTTTGTTTAATTTTGGTTTTAAATTGTTAGTTTTAAATCACTGCTCCTAAAGCATACTGTAGTAGATGAAACATTTTAAAGAACTATGGGTAAAATGTGTGGAAAATGTTTTAATTGTTAATTGAAGCTTCTCCTTAAGTCTTGCAGTATATTATGGTTATTTGGAGACAGATGAAGGACAAAACCAATGAACCGCACTTAAAACTTGTGGCAGCAAAGATTTACATGTTTATTAGATTATATTGGACTTTCTTTTGTATTTATTATTGAGGTGAAATTCCCTCATGTTTAATGAATTAGGAGTTAAAGCTTCTGCATATATATTTATCTTCATGTGACTCAGAGAAGCGTTTCCAGGGCATTCAGGTAAGTGGATGTAACAATTTGTCCGGACATTTTCTTTTGTTAAAGCTAAACATTCTCTCTCTCTCTCTCTCTGATGTAGCTTTGTGAAAGGTAAGTTGTCTGGTTTTTCTTTGCAATAGTTTGTCTTAATCCATGGTGGATGAGAATTTTAAATCATATTAAAGCTATATGTATAATGCCCTTGAACAAGGACTGTTTTATTTCTTTATTAAATTGGTGTTTGTGGTTAATACACATTGCTCCTGTTAAATGCACTAAGGTGTTTAGCTAAAGGAAGTCCATGCCTGCATGATTTATGTATTCTGCTTAACAGGAATTGTAAAAGCTACACCACAAGTAATGTAATTTTATTCACTTAGAAGCCACTTAAGTTTAACGAGTCATGTTCCTTCTAATGAATCTTTAATATGTAATAGATTTCAATATTACTGCAGTAACGTTTAGTACATATGAATTATTGATAAAGGGCAACATTGTCAACTTGCAGGTTATAAATTAAGAAGTTTGAGTTGTTTAGCATGCCTTGTTAAATGAAATGTATTATTGCCTGTGCATGCCTGTTTGTGGTTTTAGAGACCACAGTGTTGGAGAAATTCCCGTATCTTGGAACCTGTATGTAGTAGAACAAGGACATGTGTGTTTTTGACCGACTGAGGGCAGTATTGTTAACTTTAACTCTGCTAAAGTGATTTTCAGGACAGTTTGCACTGGTTTTTAATAAAGCAGAATATTCTTTGACTGCTGATAACAGTTGTAACTGGGATTATTTCAAGGTGGAACAAATGCTATAAATTACATTTTACACACATTAGGTATTTTGTTACAAAATTTTAACAATGCATTTACCCCAAAAGGATACTAATGAGGCTATAGTAATCATGTACATTAAAAACACAAATTATTGCTTCTTAAATCCGATAACAAAAACATTCTTGAGGGCCCAAAAAAGCCAAGTTGCTCTCCAGCTTGCAACTTTTTCTAGAGTCAATCTCTCTTCAATCTAGAGTTTTTAAGAATACCATAAATTGTTCCCTAATTTCTTGCATTACCTGTGATGTTCTCTGAACTCCCTAGTTAGATCAAACTCCCATACTTTAACCAGGTTGTGTACAGGGTAATCTCGTATGCTAATTCCAAATTAGCATAAACACTGGAATGTTGTACTGATTAGCACTGCACTTACTGTGCCCCTTTTTAATAATTCCCCTTATTACCCCTCTCCCTTCGGGGTAATTCTACCATCTTGCAGTGTTTGTGCGCACTTGAACTCAAGCACTTTGTGGTCCTGGGTTATTATATAATTTAGTTCTGTGTGGTCTTGTCCTTTCTTGATTTTATGTACCACCATTGTCCTTGGAGGACACAATTTTCTTTCATTCTGTTCCTTTCAGCTGACTAGGATTTTGTGTTTCCTCTCATTTGGTAATAGCTGGCCATGATTTTGCCTTGATTGGCATAACCCAAAGTGTTTCCAAAAGTTTCTCCAGGAAACAAATGACTGGAGAGTGAGCAACGTCAGTATTATGAGTAGTATAAGCAAGACAAAAATATAAAGAGGACTAAAGAAAATGCCATTCTGGCAAGTTTTTAATAATCATCATGCAGTGTTTGACTACTCTCATGGACCTGTCAGGGATTACAAATAAAGGATGTGGTTGCAGAACATTTTAAATAAAATATGGGGAATGGCCAGAAGACACCTAATTAATCAAAGAAACCCCCTATAGCTGAAGAGGTGTGAAGGAGGCAAATGAGTTAAACAGATGGCATCACAACAAACCTATCGCTTACTCTGGTGTATTTACGCTCACAAAATGAACTAAAACAATATCATTTGGATCCACCTTCTCCATCATTTCTGGGCTGCTATGTTGCACCATATGTAAAAGGTCGTGACTTTTTTTGTGTGGTTTATTACTGTTCCTGCAAATGGGAAGTGAAAAACCTCTACGACTGCACAACCACCAACCAACCCCGAACGTCCATTAAAGCAATTAAACCGTTGCACATTAAATGCTATTGTCCATTTCTTCTGTGACAACTGTGCAGTGCCTGTGCTTTAATCTCCATATTATTTTTGTTCAGAACTCTAGAAAAGCATGTTATGCCATTTAAACAACAGCAATATAATGATAGTCCTGACATTAAATGAGGAGGAAGCTTTTTTTTCTTTCACCTTGTGTAATTATTCAGATTACACCACCATCCTGTAATATAACTTGCAGTCTTCTACCAATGTCCTTTGTGAGAAGTAATGGAGGGAAAATCATCTGTGTTTTGTTCACCATGCTCATGGTGCCTGATCCATTACTGTAAACACAATTGATCATACAAATGAGTCACCTGTTCCTTTTGGAAGGAAGATTACAGAACAAGCACAGAAGTGTTTTTATTTGTTTTGCTAAAAGCTGCGGCTTGAGGTGAATCCTCCACAAAAATACTGGTGCACACTAATCCCTGCTTTCAAGCACTCCAAATTTAAGAATTTGATGGATCTATTTTGTAGACCATTACATATTGCACTAGCCAACTGCTGAGTCTTTAAGAACTGTGGTACGAAAACTTTATCGTGCTGAAGCATACTAAGCGTCTCAGAGTGGAAATCACTCAAGTGGTCAAAAATTCTTAGCGATGCAATTTTGTTCCTACTTTAAAAATAAGAAATAACTCCTAACCCCACCAAAATGTAGGAAAGCTCCGGAGTTGTCCTGACTAGGATTAGCGAGGAAATGTTCAAGCAGAGATGCACAGAGGAGAGAGATTTTAGGATCATTGACTGACATGGAGCTCATAAAGATACGTTTGGACATGAATGGAAAACATTACATGCGGTATGTGACTGGTTAGATTAACGAACATTCTGTATGCGGTCTCCGCATGTGACTTCTACTGTACGGTTTTTAGTAATTATAAATTATATAGTAATCAAATTTTGCTCTTACCGCACGACAGATCATACACAGATTCATACATTTCCAGGGGTGATAGCGTTCCGGCACCACGCCGGATTTCCGGCGTACTGTGGCTGCGGGAAAAACAAAATCAGGTTCGCGGATATTGATCTGTCATTTCTCTAGATCTGAGATACGCAGGTCAGAGAGCAGCTTTAACGCTCAACGACTCAAACAATACACATACTAGCCGATGAGCCAATCAGAAGTAGG
>JAQMYI010000003.1:28814968-28830589 GCA_030014275.1 Clariallabes melas | reverse complement strand
CGAGCCTAACCGGGAATCGAACCCAGACCCCTGGAGGTGCAAGGCGACAGTGCTAACCACTACACCACCGTGCCGCCGGAAGTAGTATGAACTTGTTAAATGCACATTATTCGAACCCTGTTCTTCAGTATTTTTAGGATGTAGTGGGAACTTCATGGTCTTTATCAAAAATGTGACTGGGGTTAAAGTCCTGAAATGTCCAATAAAACAACTCTTACATTCCTAAACATGATCCGATGTACCACAATAGAGTCAACTACAGGACATACAGTAACAGTAAAAATTAAGTTAAGGGTTTTTCTTTTGATGTATATTTTTATGCTTCTGTTGGTTCATTGCTTTTTTGGTTTGTTTTCATTATATCACATATTATTTTATTAATTATATTAACATTTTCTTTTTTTCATTACTCCAATTATTATTATTATTAGTAGTAGTAAATGTTTAATCCTTCATGTAGTATAGCATTACCATAGAAATGAATCAATTACATCATTTAACACTTCTAATAGCTGCTTATGAGTAATTTGCACATCAGACAATCCATTTAAGATTAACTTACACATACTGTCAAGAGCAGATGCATATGAACAATGCCCGGGCATTCAAGCAAGAAATAAAGCGAGATAATGACACGAAGCACACTGAAGGGAGATGCTACTGCACCTAAAATGAAGAAGCCATTGTACAGGTCTTGAAAAAAAAAAAAGACAAAAATGCAATAGTTTGTTGGTCACAGACTTAATGATGTTATTGAAAGGATTTGATATGCGACCAAATATTAAGTGGTACTTACCGTAATTTACTTTTAGACTTTCCATTCCCATATTTTTGCTCATTTAGACAGTGAACGTTAAATATCATCAACAGAAGGTCTATCACATACAGTAGACATCCTTTGTTTTCAAACGTCTTCAGTGTATAGCAAAACTTTGTTTTTAACCTTCCCTTTGCAATAACTTGTTCAGTTGGACTCCTTTCTTGTAGGAACATGATTATAGGTTAAGGGCCCCTTTGGAAAACACCAGCTGTGAGTAATATTTCAAACTGAACATGCCAGGTAGGAAATGGAGCCTTAGGGACCAAAGTGTGTCTCCTGTAACCTAAAAATAAAGGTTCAAGCCTTGTAGTGAATGGAAACAGTGATATTTCACTGGAAGGAACACGAGCTGATGTCTTTTCTTTCTGTCTCTGTGAGTAAACAGTGTACAGGTACTGTAGTGCGGTTGCACTTCGCCTTCTTTTTAATTCTCTTTGATCTTTTCTTGTTCCTTGATATCCTGCGAGCCAATATTCACGAAAGAAATTATACTAGGTAATTTAATGCAGCACAAAGTAATAATGCTACTACGAGTAGCTCATAGCATTTATTTGTGTATTTGTTTATTTATTTCTTTTAGTTCTGTTATTTATTACCAGGCATGTTGGAGTATTACATAAAACGACTTGTTTCTGGAAAGAGCGGCTGTTTGAGTTGTCATGATGCTCCACTGTAGTCACCATATGTGCGGGAAGTCTCTGGCAGTTCTCTTGCTCTCTACCCACATGCACAATCCCCTTGGTGAATGTTTAAGATGTTGACAGTACCTACGCATGTTATAAACACCAGGAAAAAATATGCATTGAAAAATAACAACAACAACAAAAACAAAAAAAACACATGGACGCTGATATGTGAAGGGCAGAAAAACACTGTAGCTTTATTTCTACTGTAGCTCCTTAAGTTCAGGATTAAAAGGAATAAAATACCGCAGATTGTTCAATAACTGCATGTTGTGAAGTGTTTTATTCCGCTTATACCATACTGTATTGTTTGGTAAATTGCTAGCAGTTGCCTAAATTATTAATTCGAAAAGATGTCATACTTTTGAATCCCTTTATAATTACATTTATTGTTGTAGAAGTTTAGAATAACTTAAGGAATAACAACTACAGCGGTACCTCGGCATAGGAACTTAAGAATTAGAAATTGTCCCCTTAAGAACTGAAATCTTTGTAAAAAAAAAATGCCTCCGCATACAGAATATTTTTGACACCGGCTAAGGTGCGCATACATCCAGGAGTCGTTAAAAAAATAAATGAAAAAGTTTGTGTCAGTGGAAAGCCAAGCAAAGGAAGTTGAAATTTTTTTTTGTGTTTTTTTTTTTTGGCATTTTGTACAAGATGTAATGAAGACATAGCACCATGGGACAAGAATATTATCAAGGACTATTATATTATCAAAGCAAGAAGAAAAGGGAGCCACTTTCAGTTTAATTCTTAAAGCAAGAGCAATCATAAATTAAGGTTAAGTGTGGTTTGATGTCTATTTATTTCACATTTTACTTCATTTGCATGTCTTTTCTAAATGTTTGGATTGTTTTTTTTATGTGCAAAAATATGACTGTAGTGTTGGAAATTGGTAATATTGGTAATATTTTGGGTGGCTGTAACGGATTACATGCATTTATATTATATATAAATTATTATTTATATGAGAAAATGTGTTTCGGTACCACTGTATAAGCAACAACTATGTTCGTTCACCAAGCCCTCCTCTCTTGCACTTGAATTCAGCTTAATCAGAAGCCACTAACCCATTTGTCTTGAAGTACTGCCCAAAGTATCGCAAATTAAAAAGGAACCATTAAATGTTTTTCTTTACAAAACCAAAGATTAATCATTAGTGCTGGAAAATATACAACTTGGCCTTTGGTTACAAAGAGCTGACACTGGAGACTCCTTCCCTACTCTACCCACTTTCAAATCCACAAGTTAGAACAAGAACAGTAATTAATCCACAATTAATTAATTGACCAATCATAATAAAGAACTCAATAGCAGCTGGGAATAAAGAACAGTACACATATTGCAGAAAGTCTGATTTTCAACCCTGTTGTTCCTACAAGTTAAACGATTTCACAGGCATAAGAGGATCACAGTCTCACTGAGGATCAGATGTGAGTGACTAAAGAGAGGTAGGGCACCTTCGTGTAAAATTGATTTTGTTATTGCGGTGCAGTACAAGAACCTTTCTTGAGAAATGGAAAGATTAGATTTTTTTTTTTTCCTTTCCATTTTTTTCATCCCTTTAAAATCAATAGCGTAGGCATTTCATAATTGATAGCACTAGAGTGAAGATGCAAAAGCTTCCTTGTATTTATTTTCCCCCTGAACATCATGGCTAATCAAACTGGGTCACACCGCTCTCTCATTATAGCCCTCAGCGGCAGGGGAAGCGGAAACTGAGACGCCACCGGGACGCGCAGTAATCACAAAAATGCAAGAAACGTCCCAGGAGAGACACTATAAATTGGATGCAAAGAGGTGAGACGTCTTTGTCTTTCATATCAGCGACAAGCTCAAAGTCAACACACTGTTCTAGCTGACACAGCACAATATTTATTTGTCAAGGGCAATGCTCTAGAATAATATATTAGTTAAAAAAACATAATGTCCATGTTTGCATTTTTCTTTTTCCTCTCTGACATTTTCTGACTAAACTGATGAGTCACGCACGGAGCCAAATGTCGGTACGTCAGCGGTTGGTGGTGTTGGACCGACGTTTCGGAGCTTAATCTGTCATTTCTATAGAATGAACACAGGAATGTGAAGTGTACAGGTAGAAAAGAAATGCAGGTTTCAAAATGAGATATTCAGTAAGGCTAGAGAAAAAAAAAAAAAAAACCTCTTCCCAGTTGTGTTGGACTAATGGCACTTAGTTATTAACCTAGTCAACCCAGTGTAAGTATGTATCCAGTGATGTAAACTTTAAAGCACTTTTTGTAAGTCGCTCTGGATAAGAGCGTCTGCCAAATGCCTAAATGTAAATGTAAGTGTAAATGCGAAGTCAAAAAACATGGAGGATCAACTGCTCTGCAGTCTCTTTGGCGGAGGGAAGCTTGGGAAGCGGAACCAGGTGGACGGACTTGGAGAAACGGTCGACAATGATCATGATGCAAGTGTTTCCATCAGATGAGGGTAGACCTGTTACGAAATCCAGCGAAATGTGCGTCCAGTGATGGTGAGGTATGGGTAAGGGTCTGAGGAGGCCAGCCGGGAGGTGGTTGTCGTGTTTACAGCAGGCGCAGATGTCGCAGGCAGCCACAAAGCTGGAAACATCCCTCCCCATTGTAGGCCACCATAAACGCTGTTAAATGATGAAGCGTGTTTGGGCAGAGCCTGGGTGACAGGACAATCTGGATCCATGACCCCATTCCAGGACCTGAGAGCGTAGGCAGAAAGGGACAAAGAGACGATCTGGGGTAACGTTGCTTGGGCCATGCTCCTGGGTCAATGCCTGCTTGACCTTGGTCTCTATGTCTAGCTCTAAAGCGTCAACGAAACAACGAGATGGCAGAATGGAGTTGCATGGTGTGGGATCCTGTGGGGGGGAGAATTGAAGGGAGAAGGCATCAGGCTTAGTGTTCTTAGAACCTGGGCAGTAGGACAGGGTGAAATTGAACCTAGAGAAGAACAATGACCACTGAGCTTGACGGGCATTGAGTCTTTTTGGCGGTGCGTAGGTACTCTAGGTTCCTGTGATCGGTCCACACTATAAAGCGGAGCTCAGTCCCCTCCAGCCAATGTCTCCACTCCTCCAATGCTAACTTGATGGCTAGGAGCTCTCGGTCGCCTACATCATAATTCCTCTCGGCCGGAGACAGACGGCGGGGTGCAGGGGTGAAGCTTGTTGTCTCATGGCGATCTTTGGGAGAGGATTCCCCCAATGCCAGTGTTGGAGGCGTCCACTTCTACCACAAACTGGCGAGATGCGTCGGGTATGGTGAGAATGGGGGCTGAGGTGAACCGTTTCTTGAAGTCCGCGAAAGCTTTGTCTGCCTCCTCGTTCCAGTAGAACCTGTGAACTTTTTGAACAAAAGCTTAAAGCCGTTAAATCCAAGCATAGTGACAAATCCAAATTGTGAGACGAGAAGCAAGAATGAGAAACAAAGTGAAATCGGCAACATTAAAAAAACATGAACTTAAACGCGAGAAACTGCGGCGAAACAACACACAATATCAACGGCGAGAAGAAAGCTGGAAGTAATCAGCGCCAGATGAGAAACCGGTGTGCCGGCAGGGCGGTCCGGGGGCATGTAAGGAGAGATGACAGTGTGGGATAACATGACCCTGTGATGAGAAGCCTGACAGCGTGAGGAAGGAGCTGTCAAGGGATGAAGGCAGACTTTTGACATGATGTATGCGTGAGTTTGTGACAATAGGTGCAAAGTTATCAAACCGGTTTTGCTGATGGAGGAATTGGCAGAATTGAGGGGTTTAAAATTAATTAACAAGACCAAGCAGATGTCTCTGCCTAAAATGTATTGTAGCATTCGCTAGTTATCAAGTTGATTATACAGGTCAATCTGCATTTGAAAAGGATTCAAAATGAGCAAAATCAAACCGAATCTCTCTAAGTAAGTAAGCATAATAATAAATAATGAATAATCATCGTGTTCCGCTGTTTATGCAGTAAATTGGTCATGTTTACCCCATGTTTACCCCGCGCCTTGCTCCGCATCATAAAAGCAAGGCGCGGAGTTTAGTCCGGGGTCCGGTAAGAACGTGATGCGGTGGAGCATATGCGAGTGGGGCGATGTGACGCGCCCCAGGGACTTCTAAAAAGGGACACTGGAATTCCGCCTTTTTATCTCAGCGCGAGCTCCCGCGGCACCTTCACTCCCACACCAAGCCTGCCTTCGCAGCCCTGCCGCCAAAGATGAAAAGGCCATGAGGAGGTTTGCGTTAAGACCCCCGATCCCAGCCCGGGACAGCCTCCCAGCTGACAGACGTCAGCGAGGACTCCCGTCTGAGGTCACGCCCACGGAGAGCTGGGAGGGGCCAGGCTGGCAATCGACAGCGGGAGAAGTGCGGTCATGAGGGAGGAGTGCTGGAGTGCTGCCTCCGCGTGCTCCTTTCTGCCACTCCGCCCACCGCCACCTGTCGTCAGCTGTGTTCCCGCATGCCAGCTAGGCACTGCCCCCGGACGTGCACATGCACAATCTTTCCTTCCCTTTCTTTCCATCCTCCCTTCTTTAACCCTTTTCCTTCCCCATATTTCCTAAACAAATTATCCTTTTTCCCATAAGACCTCGACTCGTGTCCGTGCTTTATGGTGCCGTCTGTGCAACATAGGTCAAACCCGTTACACCAGCATATGTTGTGTTACGCAGCCTCACCTTGGAAAGAATTTCTGAAAACTGCCGCTGGCTGTGATGTCTCTGTAATGGTTAAAACTGCAGAGATATTTTATTTTGGGTATTTCTAACTGGTATTCTTTGATATAGTATGGTTATAGTATAATATATCACGGCTGTGTGATGCATCCTGTACTCTGCGTTCCAGATTCTTTGGTGGAAGTTGTTGATGTTTATTTTTGTCTTTGATGTTAACTACACAAAGCAGTGTCTTCCCACCTGGACGTTCTCCAGCATACTGTATATCAGATTGATGGACATGAATCTGTTACATTTTTGGTGACAACAGTTTTTTTCAGCAGGCATTTAATCAATAATATTTTAAAAAGTTTGATCCGGGATCATAATTCTCCTCTTTAATTTCCTAGTCTAATCAGCGCTCAACCGCACGCATAAAGTTTTCGAGAGCGCGGAGGAATTTTGTTGTACAAATAATATTTTGCAGTATAATCAGGGCCTCTTATTCCTATTTATTTTAGGTTGTTGTTCTTTCAGTGTTATTGTGTGTTCTTTGCAATGTCAGACAACATTCAAATGCAAATAATTCACCCCTCCCCAGGTGTGAATCAGCTGTTCAACTTATCAACATACACTTATCAACAATTATCAAGAATTGCATTTCATATGAAGGTTTATATGTATGTCACATATGAGACGCGCGCACAAACACACACAAACTCTCCGTGCATACACACCTACAGTATAAGACGCGCAAACCGGTTTGATAACTTCACACACATGAAAGGTGAGAAGAGGGATTACAGTAACTGAGTGCGCTGTCAATATATTGCACAGTGGAACTTTGGATTACGAGCATAATTCGTTCCAGAAGCGGGCTCGTATTCCAAAACACCCCTAAACCAAATTTTCCCATAGGAAATAATGGAAATTCGTTCCACACACACACACACAACGCACACACTCCGCAGTGCAAGAGAGAGAAACACACACACACACACATAACGTACACACATAACACACACACACATCCCGCGGGAAAAGACGTGCATTCTTAATGGCCACATCTGTATACCCTGTATCTTTATATCGAACTTTCATGTATCTCTTTGTTTTTTATGTAGATACATATGCTATGATGTTTTTGTGTCTACTCTTATTAAACTCAGTATTCTTAAAACTGATCATGTGTCTGTTTTTGTAATTTTGTCTGTGTCTTTCTCTAGACATGTGTGTGACTACAGGTCTCCATCCTCCATACATGGTTATACATGGCACATGTAACACACGTAACCAACACATGTTTTAATCTTTCATTATGTATGCACGTGTCTCTGATGTTCATGTCTCGCAATCTGGTGCCTTACCTTGTGTCCACTTATTGTATATGAGGTTACTTATATGATGTCACTCAGGAACTCATGAGCCACATCGTTATGCGTGGTTATTAAAAACAACAATATTTAGGCATTAAAATAAGGCCATAAAATACATTCATAACATTTGTCTATAAGACGTATGTGAACTGGATTTTGAACCCTGGAGTTTTTCCCTCAAAATGATGTGACAACCATTCTGACCACTCATTCACAGAAAAAAATATATTAATTAAATATTGGGAAGAATATTAGTGAGCATTGCAGGATAAAGTTATTGCACTTCTCCTGCTCGCCTGTATATGGCTGTGGAGTAGATAGTCCCCTTACTGTTTGTTTTATGGATCTGTCTTAGAGGTGAGACAAGAAAAGCAGATGACTATAAGTGAACCCATTATGTTGATTAATATTATCATATTGTTACATTGCTGCATACACAAGTATATTTTAGTAAAATATGCTTACAATATCTCGACCACCAGAAGAGCCAGTGGGCTTGGAAAGGGTCAAGCGAGTGTGCTTGATAAGCATGAGGAAGCATTAACCGTTTTAATTTCAGAAATGCATGGGATTGATAAGCACCTTGGGCAGATTTTTGGGCAGCTCAAGGCCCATGCCGCTTCCAGGTTTCCATCTGGCTGCAAGTCGACTCACGCCCCTGGATCATTGACTCAATTACCCTCTAGTGGCCGAAAATTTATCTACCAACTGTGTATCTACCCCATAGCCATATACAGGCGAGCCAGAGAGGTGCAATGACTTTATCCCGCAATGCTCACTATTATTCTTCCCAATTTCAATCAGAATAGGTGAAGGTTGTATAAATGGTTCCTCTGCTCACAGACAGGGCACTAGAGTCTCTCTGAGCATGCCACCCTGAAGTCCCTACATTGAAGCACTTAGGGCCACTTTCCATCATCCGCGTGTGGTGAGTAGTGTAGTGTCGCCCCTCCTTTCCATTTGTCAAGGGACATCTGTAGGTGACTACACAGTCGAGTTTTGTACCCAGGCCACCATGTCAGGTCAGTATATACAAAGGACTCTCAGAGCGGCTAAAAGATGAGCTAGACCCATGATCTGGAGGAGTTTTATAGGCTAGACTCCCTTCCGCCATCCCGTTGGTCTCCCTGGCCAGCCAGCCATTTTGGTCAGGGGTGCGTGATGCAAGGGATGGCCCTAGGGTTTAGGGGTGTGTGTTGCAAGGGATGGCCCTAGTCACACTTGTACTCGGATGTCATGCCAAACGAACTTCTTTTCTGATGTGTACCTATGACTGGTTTGTGCGAAGCAATTTGAGAACAGCCATACAGGAGAGAATTGAGTCCAGTACATGAAATGCAAACAGTGGGCTCATTAAAAGTGCAAAGCAGTTTATGATGACGAGTCTGTCTAGTAAGGTTCGACACATGGTTTAAAATTTGTTTGAGTGTTTGGCAGGTTTTATTTGAAAGTTTGACTGAAATTATTTTCCAGTTATAGTTGGTAGTGATTTAATGGCCACGTTCCAGAATTTATTAAAGTTCAGTGATTAACCTAGCTTTTTCTGTAGCTGAAGTTAATTTTGAATTTGAAGTACAATTAAAAAATATAGCTCCAAGCACCAATGAGTGGGCCCAGCCACCTGCGCTATTGCCATCTAGGCGCACTACACAACCTGTGTACTTTTTGGGCATGTTAAGACCTCAAAACACCCATCGCTGTCCAGGTACACCACACAATCTGTGTGGCTTTTTAGCATTGTAAGACCTCTAAAAAGCTCCGGACACTGATGTTACTGAATATGAGGTTACTCAATATGATGTCACTCAGGAACTCATGAGCCACGTCGTTATGCGTGGTTATTAAAAACAACAAAAATTAGGCACTAAAATAAGGCCATAAAATACATTCATAACATTTGTCTACAAGACTTATGTGAACTGGATTTTGAACCCTGGAGTTTTTCCCTCAAAATGATGTGACAACCATTCTGACCACTCATTCACAGAAAAAAATATATTAATTCAAATTTTCTAAGACAATTTTATGTTGAAAAAGGCCATATGAGAGAAAGCATGAATGATCAATGAAAAATGCTGTAATTTACACCAGCGAAGACAAAGCCCCGCATTTGAGGACAAAAGAAACATATGTTGATCTTATATACCCTGCCTGAATGGACATCTGACAGGCATTTATGGTAAAGCAGTGCAAATATGAACAACATAAGTTCACATAAGTGAACATGGCATACCTGACATTTCCATGGTGTTTTAGCTGCTTACCATACACTGCTTTGCAATGTACACAGACCATGTGACCAACAGTGGCAACATCCCAAGATCAGTCCATGTGATGATTGTATGCAGTCACAGGTGCAGGACATGGAAATGTATTTGTTCTTGTGTACCTTGTGCTTTCACTCTGTACAAAGCTTTGTAATATTAAATATCTGCGAATAACGTGGGCATGTCCTGTCTCAGGGGCGTGGTGTTCTATATAGATTATCCAGATTGTTAACCAGTCCTGTCTCAGGTCATTATCAGATAAAATGCGATGAAAAGACTGTGCCTCTTCTTGGATTCAAATGAATATTTGTTTTTGTTTTAAGTTGCTTTATTTAAAATTTTTCAGACATGTTTCAGAAAGATATTCACAAAGACTGAGATGACTGAAAGCGCACCCTATTTATTTTCTTTATTTTACAAAAGCACAATGTTGATATTGTGAGTGTACATAAATTTAAACCCTTTACAGATCCAAATGATGTACTACACGTATGTGTACACATTTACCAAAAAACAAATGCAGGTGCCCCACCCCTAAGGTTTTTAAGAGCTCCAAAATGCTGACCTTATGGCATGCCTCTCTCGCTCTCTATCTCTCTGTCACGCAAGCTTGTTGTGAAGACGTGGCTAGGTCTTTGCATTGGTCTTGATGCATGCTTGTCTTTGTCTTTACTTTTACTAGTGCCATCTAATGAGCGCACAAAATGCACAGTTATCAGGTCCCTTAAATAGACATGCTGCCAGGTCGCCTGGCAACTGCGCATCTGGGTGACTGCAGCTCTGCCTGCCATAGTGATGGCGATCACATAATAGTAATGCCATCACTGTGCTGATGTCATAGTGCTCGGGCCCTAATGACACAATATTAACTACATTGGCATCCACCCCAAAACCCACCCAAATATGTTTGACTGATGGCACTTAGTTAGTAACCTAGTAACCAGTGTAAGTATCTATCCAATGACGGAAACTTCAAAGGACTTTTTGTAAGTCGCTCTGGATAAGAGAGTCCGCCAAATGCCTAAATGTAAATGTCTTACTGCACATAGTGTGACAACTTACCAGCTGATGGGAGAACATGTTACATGTTCACACTCACTATTTAAATGCTTATAACTCTGCACTGAAATAAGATATGAAAATTAAATTAATACAAAATATGTATCTCAGATTGTGTTCTTTCATTTGCTATGTTATTTTTAACAATATGATGTATTAATCCCAAAATACAGAAGACAGTAAAAAGTGACAATATGCCCCTACTGCAACAGTTTCATTAAATTCTATCCAGCAGCCAATTTTAAATTTTGACACATGTGCCGTACTCATAACTTCACTTCTCAATATTTTGATTTCATTTACGGCACAGGCTTAACTTTTGGCAAATACCGAGTTTCATTGAAATAAAACATGCAGACAGACATTCAGCAAGTCTAGTTTCTGGTCCTTCAATGTATAAAAAAACATAAACATATAATTGAAAGAGTGAGTTCTGGCCAATGTACAGACAAAACCGTTCTTTTTTATTTACAGTATATATATACTACCAGATCCGGTCTTTCCGGATCATTTCTTTCTACATTGTAAAACAATACTGAATGCGTCCAAAATATGCAATGATCTCTTTTGAACCGTTGTTGTTCTGTCTCTAATCTAACGGCTCTAATCTGAGGTGCCGGTTGTTACTTGGTGATTTCTAAGGCTGGTAACTCTAAATGAGGTACATTTTGGTCTTGCTTTCCCTGGGAAGGTCTTTAATGAGAGCCAGAGTATGACTCTAACTACATTCCAGAGGAAACACATGAAGAGTGAGTGATTAAAACATTAATCTTTTTCTCCTGTTTTCTTTGTTTTCTCTTACTTCTGCACAGGGATTCATACGAGACACTGACTGTAAAAAAAACACTGCTGAAATGGAGGAGGACAGAACCATGACCCTCAGTTCCAAGATCAGTGAACTGGAGAAAGAAATTCAACAGTACACACATCACATACATGTAGCCTACATGAACACACTCCTATGTACATTATCTCATCTCAGTAAAAACACATACGTAGCTTGTCATGTTTTCAAGAAAGCACAATAGTGTTACCTCTGAGTGTTACAAAGCGCTGATACTGGGGACTCGTTCCATACATCATGATGTAAAAGTAACATCCTCCTTACAGAAAACTTCATACTTTATATATTAATTTATAGAAAACTAATCACCTTCTGACCACTTAAAATCTAGAATCAAAATTGTAAAGTTTTAAAGTTGCATAGTAGATAAGCTTTTCTGGCTCCAGGAGAAACTCAGTCAAACACACACACACACACACACACACACACACACACACACACACACACACACATGCTGTCTGTCAGAAAGGTCTCTGGGAAGGAGGAGAGGCGGAAAGAGACAGGGAGAGAGAGAGAGAGAATGAGAAGGAGAGTGTGTGAGCGTTACCACCTTCAAGAACAGATGCAACAAGAGATAGCAAGAAAGCAGAAATAACTCCTCTTTATGTAAAATAATTATCTTACAAAAATGTTCAGGTTCTTAAAGACGTTCAGGTTTTGTGTGATTTAACAGTCAGAGAGATAAACATTCCTGTCTGTAATAGTTTTATTCTGACACTTCCTGCTAGTGATTGATGTGTGTGTGTGTGTGTGTGTGTGTGTGTGTGTGTGTGTGTGTGTGAAGCTTCAAAGAGGATGTCCAGCTCCTCAGAAATGAAAGGAAAACAACAAACGTGAAACACGTGAGTACGGAGGACAGAATTTGATCTGTAAATATATCACTCAGTTTTGTGTTTAGTGATGTCTCTGTTTAACAACTCATAGATTATTGTTGTGACAGGAAAAGAAAATTAAAAGACTCAGGAAGCAAGTAAAAACACTTTGTTTTGAGGTATGTGCGGGCTAGAGCACTTCTATCAAAATGTTATTAAGTTTAATTTGTTAATTTAATATGCTTATGCTCTTCCTTTACAGATGTGGAGTTTACAAGTGGAACAAGACAGGCAGGGGGAGGAGACCACTGAGCTCACTTGTCACAACAGAGCTTTAGAGGTGATTTATTATTCACATGAACTTGTAGAAGTAAACCGTTAATTAACATTTATGGAATGAGTGTCCAGTGTTAGTGCTTTGTAACAGTAAAGCTGTAACTTTAATGTTTCTGACATCTTCAGGACAGATGAGTTTATACTTCTACAGTTTCTCAGTAACTTGACACCTTGAGTAACTTGTAATAACTTGTTTTGAGGTTGTTCATTAAACATTAAACTCATGGTATAAGAGAAATAACACACATGTACATGTCTGCTTCATCACATTAATATTTAATGTTTTAGCAACAACTAGAGGACAACAGGTGTTTTCTACAACTAAAAGATGATCTGATAAATCAGGTAACTTCACTTAATTTACAATAATTGTATTAAAACCAGTGTAAGTAGGGTCTAAAATCTTTATTAAAGGTAAACTTTCTTTCTATTTTATGCACAGAACAAGAATTTACACTTATTTGTTGTGTCATAAATCTTTTCATAAATCTTTACTTTAAGGACTTTTATCCTAAATTTTCAACACTGCAGCAATGCAGTAAGAAGTAGTTCCAGTTCCTTTACACATTCATCACTCTGGAAAAGTAGTTCTATCTCTCAAAGCTTTAATACAATCAACATATGTGTTTGAAAATTCTACACCAAGTATTTTATTGTTTCTAAATTAACATCTCATTTGCAGTCCACTAATATGTTTTCTTAAAGTAGGAAAAAAATATCTAAGTGTAAAACTATAATAGTTAGTTCCCTTTCAGGGGACCTTCGAGCCGCGTCACAAAGTGACAGCTATGGGGATTGCTTCCAGAATTCGCGTCTTGAAGACATATCTAATCAACTTTACATTTACAGCCGCGTCTGATGTCGGCACACGGAAGAGTATAAATAGGTGTCAGGCAAACCTACTACAGCTTCTTTTGCTTCACAAGCAGAGACAGAACACTGATCCTTCACAAAAATACACTGATGTTCAATAAAACAGGCACTATGTGTGCGGCTAAGCGCTGTGTTCATCCGTGCTCCAGGCTCATCGACCCGGGTGATACACACGCTTTGTGTGTGGTGCAATCTACGACCCCGAAGTGGCTCTGCCCGGGGAGGAATGCGAAAGTTGCTCTTCGTGCTCGCCTGCGTTTGTTTACTTTTACTGCTGCACTTACCTGTCCTGATGGTCAAAAATCCTGAAACAGGGTAAAAAGAACCATAAAAAGTACGGGACAATTTTTGGTAAAGTGAAATAAAGTAAAAAACTCTGTCCAGATGGTCAAAGATGGGTAAAACCCCATTCCTCCATGAGGATTTGGCCTGTGTCCCAATACTTTTGACCTCCCAAGGGGAGTGGCTGTGGAGGAAGGTCCGATGTGGCCGAGCCGAGGTGCCTGGGCCTGGGTAAAAGCCCATTCCTCCATGAGGATTTGGCCTGTGAAAATATTTCTAAGTCCAAAAAATTTTCTAAGTCCCTGGTTATCCCAGGGGTCAGTGCAAAATTTCGTGGTTATCCCAGGGGTCCAGCTTCTCAGGGGGACGTGCTTAAGGGTTTAGTCCGTATAGGGGGGCTTAAGTGTGGGTGCCCGGGCCCGCCTGGTGCCCCGGGTAGCCTGGGGCTTTGATCCCCGGAGAGAGGCCGGTTCTGGGGCCCCAGTAGGGAGCACTGCAGGCCGGGCAGTTGGTGGCGCTATTCCCCCCTGGGGTTGGGCGGGCGTATCTCCGCGGCCCTTGGGGCTAGAGAGCTGGGGGAGGGCTCGTTGGATTCGGCCCGGGGGCTCCGGTAAGATTGTATAGGGTTCGCGGGGCTGGGTCGCTAGGGGGGGCCGGGAAGCGGTGGGGAATGTCCCCGGGTTCGAACCGGGATATCTCCCTGGCTGTTAGGGCTAGACAGCTGGGGGAGGGCTCGTTGGATTCGGCCCAGGGCCCTGGGAAAGGCTGTCTATGTTTCCCGGGGGTGGGCCGCTCAGGGGCGGGGTGAGTGGCCAACTTCCTCCCGGGGCTTTTGGGCTATATCTCCCCGGCCTTTAGGGCTAGATGTCTGGGGGAGGGCTCTTTGGATTGGGGGCTAGGAGCCCTACGAGACTGGCTAGGGGTGCCCAGAGCTAGGGCTCTCTCTGGCGGGGAGAGTCCCATACCCCCAGCCGGATTCAGCCTGTGCCTGATCTGGGAGCCCTAAGATCCTAAGAGCCTAAAATGTTCAAAGTCCCATCAGGCTGACCTCCTGGGGGTGTTGGTGACTAGTGTGGCCGCCCTGAGGTGCCTTAAAAGCCGGCAGCGCGGCGCCTCTCAGAGCGTGCGTTCGTGGGGCTCCCGCGTCGAGCTGGAAGTGGCGGCTAGCGATAGCTTAGCTTCCACCCTCTCTGGTTCGGACAGCGGGTCCTCAGATGTTTTAGATCTCGTGGGGTCTACTCCCTGCGCCGCTAGCACTAGCCGCTAGCGCGCTGCTAGTACTAGCCGCTAGCACTAGCCGCTAGCTCGCCTTTGTATCTCCGAGTATCTGAGTCAGACATGGAGGAGGGGGAGGGGCCAGCACCGCATGTGGTGCACAAGCCAGTGAAACATGATCCCCCTATAGGTGATACAGAGCTGCTTGAGTGTTTAGTTCAGGCTACAGAGAAACTAGATATTTCCTGGCCACAAGTTCAGCAGGAAGCACGAGTTCGAGGAAAATGGGACGATCCACGACGTCGCCGTCACTATCCGGAGGTCTCAGAAGAACGAGGCAGCATTCTCCAGCATATTCCCTCTCCGGGCTGATTATGTGCATGCCGCCACTGATCAGCCCAGCACTAGCTCAATGTCCTC
>JAQMYI010000003.1:28713006-28723729 GCA_030014275.1 Clariallabes melas | reverse complement strand
ACACAGACACTCACACACACGCACACACACACACACACACACACACACACACACACACACACACACACACTGTGTCATCACACACACACAGTTTGATGAATTTTTGACTGAGAAATCCTTTCTTACCTCTCTGTTATTGCTGTGTGTGTGTGTGTGTGTGTGTGTGTGTGTGTGTGTGTGTAGGAGAGTGTGTGTTGGCTCTGAAGTCGATGATCGGCAGTACACCTCAGCAGTTCCACACGTATCTGTCTCACCGCGGAGAAGAGACCGGCAACATCCGCGGCTCCATGAGGGTCAGAGTGCCTTCTGAGAGAATGGGGACCAGAGAGAGACTGTACGGTGAGTGTGTGTGTGTGTGTGTGCATCTTAAAAAAATATTTTAATGTTTAATTTGGTATCAGGTCACATGTTTTACATTTAATGAATTACTAAAGTTGCCATGGAAACATGAGCACACACTCGGTTGTATGTAGTGTGATGACTGGTGTGTGTGTTGTGTGTGTGTGTTGTGTGTGTGTTCTATGTTCAAATTACAACACTCAGTAAAACAGGAGAATTCTGCTGATCTGCACTGACGCTGTTCCCCCGTGTGTTTCTGTTCCCTCAGAGTGGATCAGTGTGGATAAGGACGAGACCGGAGGGCCGAAAGGGAAAACACTGCCCTCTAGAGCTGGACACGATTACATCAAGTAAGAGCCGCGATCACAGATCCCTCGTGGAGAACTCATGTACGAGTGTGTGAACGGGGGGGGGGGTTTATTCCTTTTTTTATTGATTTTCAAACAGAGATACAACAAAGTAAACATGTAGTGTGTGTGTTACAGGGGATTCTCGTATAATCTGGATTTATAAACCCTTTATACCCCCCCCACACACACACACCCCACCCCCGCACACATCCTTCCACTAAAATACACCAGGCCAGGAGAGGCGACGTGAGGACAATAACCAGCGTTTAGCTGGAGTTAGACGCTTATCTTCCTCTACAGTGACGACAATGAGAGCAGTCAGGGCGTCTGGTTCAGATCAGGATGTGAGACGCCGTTTAAAATACATCACTCCAGTATATTTGTCCAATAGACATGAATACGAGACGACGCGCCGCTTTTACATTTATTACAGCAAAGATCAACATCTGGGTAGAAACGAGGGAGCTTGAGAATGTGGAACTTTAATACATGTTGCACGTCAAACTCAACACGTGTTTCATTCCTCCTCCGTTTACTCTCACTTATGGAAAATAATGATGATGATGATGATGATTCCCACAGGCCCACACCGAGCAGGAAGGAGCTGAGTAAAGTTTCAGAGGAGGGAGAGAGAAACACTACAGGACGACCGGCATACACACACACTACTGCTAAAGAGGATAACTCACAGACCAGGTATATACACACACACACACACACACACACACACACACACACACAGTACTGACTCCCATTCCTGTTCATTAAATGAAACTGAAGCTCCACCCACACTTACTGAGAACACCTGTCATGACATTGTTTAATCATGCTTTGCTGTGTGTGTGTGTTTGTGTGTGTGTGTGTGTGTGTGTTTCTGTTTATTTTGTTCCAGGTCGAAGCAGACGGAGTCTGCGGATGGAGACGCTACTACATGCAAAAACAGCTTCAACAACCCCGCCTACTACATTCTTGAGGGTGTTCCTAACCAATCAGCAGCTTTGGCTGCAGACCTGCTTCCAGGCTCCGCCCTCTCTCCGACAGCTGTGGTCAAATCACCGCCCCCTACAGGTGGGTCTGGAAAAGGCAAAAGTTCCATCCAAGTGCGTAAGCAGACGGGCGGCCACGCCCCGCGGCCCATCAGCGAGGAGGGCGGGTCCTCTGAGGAAGATGGAGGTTCCGGGTTGACCCGCCCACCTCCAGACTTCCCGCCCCCGCCGCTCCCTAAAAACGCTCTTGAGGTGACGGACGCCTCGTTTTTCCCAAAAGAGAGCAAAACCCGGCTGCACCCCGACATGGCAGACATCAAGATCCCAGCGACAGTTTCCTCCAAGTCTCTATCCTCCCCCGGCTTTGCACCGCCCTCTACTGGAGGCGGAGCTTTCTGCCTGGACCCTTCACCAGGACCCCCGGCTTTCAGAAGAGGAGGCGGGGCTTCAGGAGCTGATGACCAATCGTGTTCAGTACTTCATCTGGCCAAAAAACTGAGCGAAGTTGAATACGTAGGCGGGGCGGGCAGTGCTGGAGGGGTGGGGCTTAAAGGGGGCGGGTCCATCCACGGGCGAGGTTTGGGATTTAATGAAAGCTGTCGCACTTTTCCGCCTCGCTCCATCCCGGAGGAGATTATGACTGAGGACCTGCCTGAGGAGGTGAGGGGGTGGGGCCAGAGGTTTCTGTCTCTCTTTTTCTGTCTCTGTCTTCCTGTCTGTCTCTCTCTTTCTGTTTTTGTCTCTTCTTTCTCTCTCTCTCTGTCTTGATGTTTTTAATGAGTGTCTGTTTGGTCTCAAGCTAAAAGATTTACATGCCTCTCTCACTCACAGCTCCTCCGTTATATTCTACATCAGTTAAGTGTGTGTGTGTGTGTGTGTGTAGGCCCTGTGGCAGGGTGGTAGCAGCAGCAGCAGTCTGTCGGTGGACTCCAGCGTGGGCGAGTGGCTGCAGAGACTCGGACTGGAGCGATACGAGGAGGGACTTCTGAGGAACGGCTGGGACGACCTCGAGTTCCTCAGGTGAGGCACACACACACACACGCGTGTATTAATGTATTAATAATGCTGTCTATGTAATGTGGATTTTAAAAAATCCTGATTTGTATGATGTCATTAAAAATGTATTGTTTTCTTTTATCTCCTCAAATTCTACATATAATTTGGCCACTAGGGGGCGCTATTCATATGCATTTACTGCTTTACTTCTCAATTGCACTTAATAAAAGATCTGTATTGTTATCTGTTCTAACGCCACACTTTTCCTCTGATTAAATTTGCATATCAGTGTGATGTCATGTGTAGCCCCGCCCCCAGATCAGTTTAACACTGAAGGACTGAGACTCTGTAAGATGGAAAAACACGTCTTTAAAATGTTAGCAAATTGTGCATGAAGAAATAAAGTAGATAATCAGAGTCGGCATCTCATCTCATTTAAACTCTTAAACATTTAAACTTTTTTATTTAAAAAAGTTAAATAAAGTACTTTTAAAAAAGTAAGTTTTCATACAGTATATGTACCAGAAAGTAAAAGTTGAAACTCTGTTTCTGCTAATGGAGGAAATATAAACCTTTGGCCATGAGGTGTCGCTAATGTTCATTATTTTTCATTAATTTCTTATTTATGGAGTTTGTCTGTGTGAGTGACAGTCGTGTCTCACTGCAGCCGCGCGGTGTTACAGAACATCAGCACATCGCGGCGATGACGAGCGTCTCTGGTTCTGATGTTCAGTAGCGCAGCACTCACACACTCGTCTCCTGTCTCTGTGTCTTACTGCATTCTCACCAGTCTTCAGGATTATTCCTTTGGATTTTTTCTCTGCAGATTTATTTTCTGTATTTTAAATGTTTGTGTGTGTGTGTGTGTGTGTGTGTGTGTGTGTGTGTGTGTGTGTGTAAAACTCATTCTCTCATTAACACTTTACACTGAATTGAACACTTCCTTATCACTTTCCTCCCTGAGGAGTCGCTGCTTTCACTAATCACGTAAACACACTGTTCGCAGTGACATCACTGAGGAGGACCTGGAGGAGGCGGGTGTTCTAGACCCCGCCCACAAGAAGATCCTGTTGGCCAGCTTGAGACAGCAGCAGCAGCAGAAGTGAGCAGAGACGCTGCGCTGACGTCCACAACAGGCCTCGAACCTGCGGCTAGGGATCGACCTCCTGCTTCCTGACAGAGGAGAAAGTGACATCATCAGAGTGCGCCTGAGAGCTTCGTCCACATTCCTTATGGTTTCTCTGTCGGGTGTTTGGCTCAAGTAGTTTATTAATTTAGTGTTTAGTTTGTGATTTTAATAAAGAAAAGGGAAGTAAATAAGCCAAATTTAGTGACTGATGTTTAGTTTATATACGTGTGTGTGTGTTTGTGTGTGTGAGGGGGAGGGAGAGAGAAAGGGCATTTGTTATCTCCTGTCTGAGAGGCCCTGCTTCATTGTGGTTTGCATGTCTGATTTCTGGAACTTTGTAAAAGCTTAACACTAGTGTTAATATATATCTCTGTGTGTGTGTGTGTGTGTGTGTGTGGTTTATAAAACACCAACACAGTGTAAATGTTACATGTTTGGGAGCAGCACAGTTCAGGGGAAAAGACTTTTTAAAACTGTTAATAAAGTCCAGGTGAGCTGATGTTACCAGAAGTGGCCACCAGGCGGCGCTGCAGCTTCATTAAAAGATTTCTGTGTTTAACGATTTAGTCAGAGGTGAAAACTGACCGTGGATCAGTTACTGGCTCTGTAATTTGTGTGTGTGTGTGTGTGTGTGTGTGTGTGGAATTAAAATCAGAATAATCAGTTTAACCTGAAATTAAGGTTAGCATAAACACACACTTCACTGGAGGGAGTCATGTGTGTGTGTGTGTGTGTGTGTGAGGGAGAGAGAATTGTCATGTTTTCATTGGGAAACTGTGTGTAACTCTGTTTTTATTAATGAATTTAAGTTAATGTTTTTGCAACATCGCTGAATGACATCATGTGAATAAAAACGACTAACGACTGACGTCACCGCGTCCTGTGATTGGTGGATGAGGATGGGGGCGGGGTTTCAGTGTCCTGATCTCAGCTCTACGGAACAAAAAGCCGATCATTAATGTGAAGAGATTCTGCGGGTTTATAAACTTGTAGCTTGATTTTTATTTATTTATTTTTGTAATATAAATTTTCCATTTTAGAGATTTATTTATTTGACTATTTGAAGTAATCTATAATTCTGATTTTCAAGTTAAACTGAACATCTCTGAGGACGGATGAGTTTTATACTGATTGATTGATTGATTGATTGATTATTGACATCAGACTCTGGTGTGACACTCGGACCCGGTCTGATCGGGAAGCTCCGTGTGTGTGTGTGTGTGTCTACAGACTCGGACTGAACCCGGGTTTATTAGTGTGTGTGTGTGTGTGAGAGAGAGATTGGAGTTTAATATCCGCGGTGTGTAAAACTGCTGTAATGTTCAGGTTTTATGTGAATGTCAGTGAATAAATGAATGAGGCTGAGATCTTACACCCTCATGTAGAGATTCCGGACTGAGCAGCTGCGTGTTTTATAGAAACAAATGATCAAATTTACATTATAAATAATAATAATAATTAAACACTGTGCGCTCCTGTTTCTATTTAACCGGGTTTAATATTTATTCAACTGTTTCGTGTTTATTATTATTATTATTATTATTATTATTTGAAACAACTTATTTATTTTGTATTTAAAATATTTTATATTTCTGGTGTGTGTGTGTGTGCGTGCGCGCGCGCGACAGGATGATTTCAACATTATCAGTAGTAGCAATAGTATTGTCGTTATTAATAATAATACCCAGTTTATGATTATTAGTTTATTATTACACTTCATTTTATGTTTAAATATTTTCGATTGAGGATGTGGGATTTATAAATAAGGACGGTTTTGACGATCTGTTCATCTGGAGATTTTAAACAAGCGAAAAAAAGTGAAATAAAATATTTGTAAAATATTTAAAGACATTTTCTTTGTTTGCAGGCAGGAAATTTTTGTGAAATAGTTTTAAACTTGTGTTTTAAAAAAATGATTTTCTCTCTCTCTTATGATTCACGCTTACACACACACACGCACACACACACTCGATATCCTCTAAATGTTTTCCTGTGTGTGTTTGCATGAATTAGATTTTGTGAAGGTTAGATGAAGGTGAAGCAGGTGTGCTGCGGGTTTAAACCTCACACAGAGACAGTGCTTTAAATGACCTTTATTTTTCTCCACTTTTACACAGTGCCTTTAATGAACCGATTAATTAGGCTATGTCCCAAATCACACTTCGGCAGTAAACAATGCGGGGCTGTGACCCCCTCGGAGTGCGGTTTGGGACGCGGCCTCTCTGAGCTGCAGTCTGAATGAAGCAGCACCAGAATAAAAATCAGAAACTACCCAATATTTATATTCATATTTACAAAATACTTTATGTTCTTGTATTTTAGGAGGTCTACTGAAAAAAAAAACATAAGTAATAACATTTCCTAAATAAAAAGGAATAAAAAATAACTTCCAATTTCTCCCTTAATTTCAATAAATTAATGTTAATTAGCTCAGTGTGAGGAAAAGTGAAAAGCAGAATAAAGCACTGTGGATTGGGACGCAGCCTAGCTTTGTGCGCTAATGCTGAAACAAAAGTATGCCTTAATTTGCCGATGACGTCACAAAAACGACGCCCATGATGCATCGCATGGTTTTGTTCAGGAACAAACGGCTCATCTGATGGAGTGTCAGATTTTTTCTAAATTAAATCCTCAATCTGAAAGTGGGCTTGAGCTCACTGAAACTGGAATAAAGATCCAGTTGTGGTTCTGGTTCCGACACAATGCACACTCCATGAGCTGCAGAACTCATTCTGATCAAACAACCTTCTGCTGAACCGAAGAAAACATTTTATACCATTTTTGTGAAAGTTTGTGAAAGTGTTGAGACCCCTGGCCTGACCTTAAATAACCTTTCCTTTGTAGTAAGGGAGTACAGGGCGGTTTGGGACGCAGCCCACTGAGGAGCCCTGCACCGTTATTCCCTCACAAGCTTCATTAGTGTCACCTCACTCTTACACAATTACACACTTTCTCTCTCTCTCACTCTCTCTCTCTCTCCTGAGTGTGTTCCGGTACCTGTACTCACAGATCTCCATATTAAACACTGCACCCTGTGTGTGTGTGTGTGTGTGTGTGTGTGTGTGTGTGTGTGTGTGGTGGGGAGCTTTTTGAAATCAAAACACAACAAAAAATGACTCTCGCACTTAAAATAGATAATCAGCTGAAATCTACAAAGATGTTTTAAATTAGAGGATAATTCTGTCCAGCCTGAGGAGTGCACAGGAGTGAGACTTCAGCGTCAATAAAGTTCTTCTGGTTCAGATAAGAACACATATATACTAAGCCCACCCGAGACCCCGCCCCAGTTTCACCCTAGCCACGCCCTATACTCACCCCTAACATTAATCTGTAGAAAGTTTATACTTATAGTTTTGTACAGACCTGTGAATGTGTGAGACAGGGTGTGAGACAGGGTGTGAGACAGGGTGTGAGACAGGGTGTGAGACAGGGCGTGAGACAGGGTGTGAGACAGGGCGTTACAGTAAGTGCGCAGAGTCCAGAACGGAACCGCTGCCCCTGTCCGCTCCAGAGTCCGGTTCCCATTAGTCTCGGTTCCGGTTCTCTAATCCCTACCATGAAGGCGGACTCTTTACGGACTGCAGGTGATTTCTCACACTAGTGCACTCTGTAGTGAACATGTCGCGGTTTCACACACAGCCCGGCTCTGTCCCAAACCGCACTGATGATAAATAATGACCCCCCGGGAGTCCAGCTCTAACGGAACCGACATAAACATCAAATAAATTCAGCAGGAGAGAGTGGAGATGAGGGCACGCGCTAAGCGTGTGTGTGTGTGTGTGTGTGTGTGTGTGTGTGTGTGTGTGTGTGTGTTTAGAACAGGTTGGTCTTAAGCGCGCCCGGTTTTCTGTGGAAGGAGGAGAGCACACCGGCGAACGGTCCGGTGCTCGCGCTGTCCCCGGGCTGCCAGCTCTTCAGCAGGTCCGGACCGGGAGCAGCAGAACCGACACCGGGCCACGCGGGGGATTTCAGCGCGTGGTGCACGGAGGGCGAGCTGGAGGCGGTACCGAATCCACCGGAGGACGGGCTCGGGCTCAGGCTGCTCGCGCCGGGGCTGCCCGTGGTGTTGGCCGAGTTCGGTAAAGACGCCGTGCTGTCCGGTGTGGGGCTGCACGTGGACTCTTTAGACTCGTCGTCCTCGGAGGATGCGCGCGCCTCTCCCGGTTTCTTTGATGTAAGGCTGCTGTTTCCGGTGTTTCCGCCGCCTTTCGCGTTCGCCGCGCGCTCCTGTTTACGGAACTTTGCGCGTCTGTTCTGGAACCACACCTGCACGCGCGCGCACACACACACACACGCACACGTCGTTATTTACAGTGATAATGCAATAAATAAATTCTCAATTTAAAACACCAACGGCACGAGCGCGTCCTGCAAACCGGTTCAGATATTTATGCAATAATTTGTTTATTATTATTATTATTATTATTATTATTATTATAAATACAATTATTAATCTTCATCATTAACGAAACATTAAAAGTAATTTTAGGAAAATATTTGTAACATGAATAAAAAACTTTTAATTCACTTTAATTCTCCTGAACATTAAGTATTATTACACAACTTTATACAATAATAATAACAATAATAACACCAACAACAACATTAATAATAATAATAATAATAATAATAATAATAATAATAATCCTAACCTGAACCCTGGCCTCGGTGAGGTCGATCTTGAGCGCGAGCTCCTCCCGGGTGTAGATGTCCGGGTAATGCGTTTCCGCGAACACGCGCTCGAGCTCTTTCAGCTGTGAGCTCGTGAAGGTGGTGCGGATCCGTCGCTGCTTCCGTTTCTCATTCAGACCGGAGGGGTCCGAGAAAAACTTATACGGGACTGTGAGGAGGAGACACGGGGACACGGGGGTTATAACACACACACACACACACACACACACACACAATAATAATAATAATAATAATAATAAAAATAATAATAATAATAATAATAATAATTTTTAATGTATGTTGTTTACATATTTTTATCTCTACCTTTTTATATTTTTTTATTTATTCTTTCTGGTTGATTTTAAAGTGTAGCTCAGGTACATCAGCACATTTCCCGCCATCATATTCATTTAGTTTATAAAGTAATTAAATTAAAGGAGTGTGTATGGAGTGTCCGCGCTGTTCATGAACTTTAGTTTTAATAAACTGACCATAAAAATATTGACGTTACGTCATAGTGAGTTACTCAATTATTATATGATTGTTATTACTCTCACTCATCCTCTATACCGCTTTGTCCTGTATTCAGGATCGAGGGGACCTGGAGCTTCTCACAGGAGGCTTAGGACACGAGGCGGGGTACACACACACACACACTACGGGCAATTTGGGAACACCAGTTAGCCTAATCTGCATATCTTTGTACTGTGGGAGGAAACCCATCAAGCACAGGGAGAACATGCAAACTCCACACGAGGACCCTGGAGGTGCAAGGCGACAGTGCTAACCACTACACCACCGCGCTGCAGAGTATAATAATAATAATAATAATAATAGTACTTATATACATGTATATATATTTATAGTATAATTATTATATAACATTATTTATGTTATTATTTATTATTTATTTATGTATATTATTATTATTACCTGCTCTAGTAATATATTATTGTTAATGATTCTTTAATTTTATGGATCCATTTAGCTTTTTGCCTTTAAAATTATATACATGCATTTGAGATAAAGTTAAATGTTTATAACAATTGTTAAATTTGACTCTATTTTTAAAAGAACCTGCACTGTGCCGGAACCGACAGAGAGAGAGAGACAGAGCGTGCCGTAGCGCGCGCTCTGCCCCGGTGCTTACCGGCGGTGTAGGGTGCCGGTTGGTGCTCGCGCAGCGCTCCGAGGCTGCAGCTGGCTGTACCGAGCGGCGCGCAGCCTGGGTTCGCCCCGAAGCTCGTGCGGATCGGGTTGTACTGGAACGTGTTGGCCTGACTGCACGAGCTGAAGTCCGCGTAAGCTGAGGCCTCCATCGCCGCCATGCACGAGTCGTACGTGTTCAGGTACGAGTAATCCATTTTGTACATGTGGACACGGCGCGCGCGAGCCGAGGCTGTCCGGGCACAGTCGGGTGTCCGCTGAGTTACCGGGCGGGTTACTGAGGGCACCGGGGACCGAGCAGCAGCAGCAGCACGCGCTCTGATTACAGCTCTGTTCGGTTAACTCCAGTGACTCCGGCCGGCGCGTGACGGTGCGGTGCGGGGATCAGAGTCTCGCTCTCTCCGGTGTCTCTCCCACGCGCTGCAGACGCAGATCCAGTCTCGTGCGCGCTCGTGCTCTCCGTCTCTCTCGCTGTTCCTCCGTGAGTGTGTGTTGTGTGTGTGTGTCTCGCGCTCTGCTCTGCTCCGCCCGGTGCAGCTCGCGCAGCGTTTATAATAAACTTGGCAGTGCGCGAGACAATAGCGAGGCGGTGGTCCCGCTTTACATGACAATGTCTCGGGAGCTCGCGCCCTCCTCCTCGTCCCCCCGCCCCCTCACTACAGCGCAGCCCGAGCGCGTTAACCCTTTACCGGCGAACCGGGCAGATACACACCTTACAGCTGGTCAATTACACACTGACGGGCCGCGGGACATCCGGTTTACAGCACGACCTGATTCAGGGTCACGTGATGCAGCGAGCAGGAAAAACAACCTAATGGAATAATAATAATAATAATAATAATAATAATAATAATAATAATAAATAGAAGAAGTAAAAGAAGAAGAAAACAAACTCAGCTCTACTGTAGGAAAGTGCTTCTCAGATTAAAACTAATATTTACACTGAAAAATTAAAATAAAATCTAATTATAGCAGTTTAAGTGTTTAAGTTTTAAAACCATTCCACAGTCTTTCTACACTGTAAAACAATACTGAAGGCGTTTATTATCCAAAACACACAATAATCTCCTTTGAACAGTTGATAT
>JAQMYI010000003.1:28398240-28411372 GCA_030014275.1 Clariallabes melas | reverse complement strand
GAATAATTATAAAGGTCTTGACTAAAACAACATACATGAGGAATCACAAAGGAGTTTTCATTTTCTGCAATGGAAAAATACTCGAACTAGTTACTTTGATCAGAAAGTAACGCTGTAATGTAACTGATTACTTTTTAAAGACAGTAATTTTATAATGTAATTACTTTATAAAGTAACGTCCCCCAACACTGGCTTTACATTCTATATTCATGTCAACGGTGTATAAGACTCACTTTAGGAACAAATCCGACTTAGGAACATGTTCCTGGAACAGAACTGGTCTGTAACTGGAGGACGAGCTGTAACAGGTGATTACAGCAGTCGGGGTGACGAGGTCATTCTGCTCCGGGATTCATCTGGAGAGTTTAGAGCAGGTTATAAAGGTTCATTTCTCCGGTGTCACACCTGCAGTAACCTGTAGTGGGCTTTTTTTTTTAAACAAACGTTCCCTCCATCTCCTGAGACTGGATGAGAGCCGTACTGATGGATGGAACACCTCGGGAGAATTACACACGACACACTTTAGTTTTATCTCGGAATATTAAATTAAACACTCGCCTCGAGGAATTATTAAAGGAAACTAAATCATCTATCATTAGCAGTGTTGCTGGTGACATCCTGA
The DNA here is from genome assembly GCA_030014275.1 of Clariallabes melas. NCBI lineage: Eukaryota > Metazoa > Chordata > Actinopteri > Siluriformes > Clariidae > Clariallabes > Clariallabes melas. The sequence continues at coordinate 28,410,750 of JAQMYI010000003.1, read as the reverse complement.
AATGTGTGTGTTGTGTGTGTGTGTGTGTGTGTGTGTAGGTTCTGCCTGATGGTGAAGAAGGGTTATAGGGATCCGCCCTACCACAACTGGATGCACGCGTTCTCTGTGTCTCACTTCTGTTACCTGCTTTATAAGAACCTGGAGCTCAACAACTACCTCGAGTAAGATCTCACACACACACACACACACACACACACACGCGCGTGTGCACACACAGTTCACTGATTATTTGTGTGTGTTTCCTCTTCAGGGATATTGAGATCCTCGCTCTGTTTGTGTCCTGCATGTGTCATGATCTGGACCATCGCGGAACAAACAACTCCTTCCAAGTGGCCTCGGTAAATAATAACAATAATAACAATAATAATAATAATAAAGCAGAAGAAGTTGTGGTTAATACAGAGGTTTATATAAATGTAATGTGGAAGTCAAACACAAATAAAGAATAAACACTCAGGAATGATTGTTTACACTGTACAAACACACACACACACACACTCTACAACACCTCCTATCTCGCCTCTATAACCAGTTATAATCTGTATTTATGGAAACGGGGCTCTACACGTCTGTCCTGTGCTTAAGAGTCCTGAACATCATCTCAGTATCTTTATACATGAGGGTGAGTCAACAATTTTCCGCACTCCAGTTATACTAAACCTTCTGTAGGCCTCTCTGTCTCTTCATCGCTCTCCGTATGAGGCTCCTGTCTCCCCGGTCACTGCTGCTGTTCAGGTGTGAATGTGTTACATCAGTTCATCTGTAACTGCGGTGTGAGCAAAAAATGGACGCCCCGCTTGTGATTAGCACAAAAGAAGAGCAGTGTGCAAAGATTTGTGGGTTTTTTTTTTTGTGGTTTGAGGGTGTACCTGGTGCCAAGACACCTCACAGAAGATCATGAACAGATGTGTTTGTATATCTGTGAACACAATTTAAAGCGATACTTTACAGAAGGTGAAAGTTTCTTAAAGACGAGACACGGATTCATCACTACGAGCCTGAGAGTAAACGTCAGAGTGTGGAACGGAAACATCCTCAATCACTGACCGAGAAAAAGTTCGGAAACAGCTGGAAAATTCATCAGCGCTTCCAGTTTTCTGGCATTCTCAAGGGCCAGAAGTATTGGAACATCATCAGGAAAAAACGTTCCACAATCGACAGTGAGCTCGTTACAGTGAGACGCTCATTGAAGAGCTGAAGACTAAACGTCAGATTAAACACAGAGGACTGCTGTTCGAGGGTGACGTGATCTCACGTGACGATGCACGTCCGCACACTTCTGCTCCACACTGTAGAGTGTTAAAGCGTCCTCACTATAGTCCTGATCTCACTCCATCAGACTGTCACCTGTTCGGTCCCCTGAAAGCAGCCCTACAAGGACGAAGACTCACTTCTGATGAAGAACTGAAGACAGCGGTGCATTCGTGTCTCGCAGCTCAGAATAAAACAATTCTAATGAAGGAACACGAAAGCTTGTCGATGACAGGGAGATTGTCGAAATCTGATGGATTTGTCTTTTCTAAATTAAGATAAATTCTACAGCCAGAGTGCGGATAATTTTTGACTCAGTAGACATTTATATACATGTAAAGAGTTTTGATTTTGATATTGTTATACAATTGTTATTTTTCAGAAATCTGTTCTGGCAGCCCTGTACAGCTCTGAGGGATCAGTCATGGAGGTACACACACACACACACACACACACACACACACTGCATCATACATACAGTGAATATCAGTTAAAGGAAATGCTTGTGTGTATGTCAGACTTGTGTGTAATGAACACTTGTATGTTTTAATTGTTTCAGTTTTTGAACAGTTTGGAGCAGATTGTTGTAGCTGAGCAACAATTTATTAAAACGTGATCTGTCAGGATCTTCATCCTTGTGTGTAGCTACACGTGTCATATCCGTGGGTTCCTCTGGTCATTCCAGCGGTTATAAACACTCGCTCCCTCACCAGCCTCTTTTTATTCCCTCTTCAGGTTAATGAGACAGAAATGTCAGTTTGTCCTGTTACAGAGGAACCACAAAACTCCCTGTGCCTGAGCGGTTACTATAGAAACCATAACGCATCAGAGTGCATTAATATAAACCTGCGCTACTGTCAGGGCTGCTGTTATAGAGAATTAATCAACACCTTCTGACCAATCAGAACACAGGACTCAGCAATATTAAACTCATCACATGGATTTACAGAGTGAGTTTCCTGAGGACGATGTTACACGCGTGTGTTAGAGGACACTGAGCACGTGTGAGAGAGTGCAGACACGTAGCACAGGGCCAGGAGATCAGCCTCACTCGTGCAGCTCTGGTGCCCTCTAGTGGACGACTCCTGGATCTAATTGTGTGTGTGTGTGTGTGTGTGTGTGTGTGTGTGTGTGTGTTTGAACAGAGACATCACTTTGCTCAGGCCATTGCCATCCTGAACACACATGGCTGCAACATCTTTGAGAAGTTCTCCAGAAAGGTACACCACCTTCTCTAAACAAAGGCTTTATCACACACACACACACACACACACACACACACTCGTTCATCCCGTTTCACTTTATTATTCTAAACATTACAGATTCCTGATTATATAAAATATAAAATATAAATTTTAACAATAATGTAAAAGTGTTCAGTCCAGGTGTAACTGTACATATGTGTCTCTTCTTGACTTCAGTAAACTCAAACTAACGTTTAATGTCATTTTCAAAATGTTTTAATCGAGATTGTATACGTTTATATTTATACTACCAATATGAAGTAATGAGACTTTATTCTGATCTCTGAGCAAAAGTTTCTGATGTCACTTCAGACATATTGTACAGGTTTGAAAAGTCGGATAACCACATTAATTTAAAGTATAACGCTTCACTAGACACCAGGACGCTGTTCAGAGTTACATCGTTTCAGACCTGACAAAATAGTTGCATGTTGTTAGCCAAATGCTAGGCGGCTAACTCAGGTTAGTGATGTATATTTTCTTTCTCTCACACAGCGAGCTGTACTGATTAGATTTAACAAACGAATGTCTGTGTGATTAATCTAAAGCTGATGGTTGTATATACAGTATAACTCATTTACAGGTAAGAAGTTTTACTTTGTTTATTTCGGGTGTAGTGAGCGGCTGTTGTGCTGTAATAGTTTCTCCATAAACTGGGAAAAGCTCAGACGTTTCATATCGCTAAACATTCGCTTCTCATTTACCAGCTCACTGAGTCCTGCAGAAAATTATAAAAACAGAACAAAAACAGTGACATTTAGAGACATATATAATAAAACTGTAAAGTGGGCGTGTCTGTACATTGAAGATATTTGTGGGAACATAAGATGACTAATAGAACACATAAAGATTGTTTTGGGAATTTTTGTCTGTCTGTTTGTAAAAACTACGGAATAAATGTTAAGTTTTAACAGGTTGTATTTGGCTGAGCTTGAGGTAACACACAGGTTTTGTTTCATCACCGTCGGCACACGGAAGGAGAAGATGTGCTAATTTTAAATAAAAATTTGAATAAAAATCCTTAGTTCATCTTAAAATTCAACAGGTGGCGCTGTACATTTTTTTAAACGCGCTCATGAGTGTGCAATTAAATTCCAGAAGTCACGGCACATCTACTGTTTACAAATCCTTTAATATGTCATTTATTTTAAATAACTGTTGTTTGTTATAGATGGTGTGTGGTTTTAATATGATTTCATTTTCATTACTTGTTAAAATGTATAAGGATAAATAAAAGTTTCAGATTTTATGGGTTTTTTTTTAAACAGTAAATGTAACACTGGTTGCCAGTTCAGGTGATTTACATCCATACTATTGGTCCATACTAATACCAAAACTAGTATTAAAATTGTGAATTAATAAAAACACCCGCTTTATTAAACTTGGACAGTTGGGTAGTAAATGTTCTGAACGTGTTCGTGTCACTCGGTGTAGGATTTATTTTACTCACAGGTGGGATGAACACAACCTGGACACTACGATGATTATTTGTTTAATTGGTTTATTAATTAAAACAACAATAATCGATACGGGACACTTATAGATGGTTAGTTATGTGATTTATAATGTTAGTGTGTGAATGCTGAAGTTGGTGAGTGTTAAATAACTGCAGTGTGTAAATGAGTGTGTGTGTGTGTGCTGCTCTGGTTCTCAGGACTACCAGAGGATGCTGGACCTGATGAGAGACATCATACTGGCCACTGATTTGGCTCATCACCTGCGCATCTTTAAAGACCTGCAGAAGATGGCAGAGGGTAAAACATACACACACACACACACTATAAAACAAATCAGTGTTTTATCTCTGATAAGTGCAGTGTGTTTCCCCTCACACTCAGGATTTCAGTAAATATCAGAGTTTCAGGACAGTGTGTGTGTGTGTGTGTGTCTAAGATCGCTGTTTAATTAGAAAGATCAGCAGAAACACAGATATGGTTCCCATGACGACACGCACGTCCATCTTAGTGTTCTTCTTCATCTTTCACTGGATTTACTGAATTTTACTAAAATTGTAAAACGAAACCTTCATTATATCTCCAGCAGATTAAACACTTCACACACATCACAGATAACACACACTGATTAAATGCTTTAAATGTGTACACACACACACACACACACACACACACACACACACACACACACAGGCTTATCAGATCAAGCCTGCATGTAAACAGTTCAGTTTGCCTCTCTAATCAGAATTATTAGATTAAAGAAATATACTCCATGTACACACACACACACACACACACACTTAGTGGAACGTCTCTGCAACAAGGTGGAGGTTTTGTAAAATTCTGCGACAGCGTACAGGATATTAAAATAAATCGAGGGCTTGTGGTTCACGAGGTTTCATAAACGTATCTGTGATTAGACACGACGTCGATCCAATAGAAATTTAATTCTGATTTTTTTTTTCTTGGCAAAAACAGTTGTTTAATCCTGGAGGGAAATTGCTTTGACTTGGTTACAGTTGCTTTCCGTTGTTTCAAAAGAGTAATAAATTAGATAAGGGGGAGGGAAAAATGATAATTTAATTAAATAAATGTAAAAAAGTGAGCAGGAGTAAAACTGGACTGGTGGGTCGGTACAGCACACGAGTCAGGACTGAAATCTCATGTTACAGTTGGAAGGAAAAAAAAAACATCCTGTTTCAGCTTAAAAAAAGACTTTAGTATCTTTAGTAGTTTATAATGAACAGGGGCGTACTTATTTATGTTACATGTAGACAAATAACTTTTTTTTTTTTTTTAAGTTTATCGGTAACATAAAGATAACATTAATATGAATGCTAACAATTAATTACTGATGAAGTGATGACCTGATGGTTAAATTATTAACTGAATTAATAGTAATGATGATTATGACGGTGTGTGTGTGTGTGTGTGTGTGTTGTAGTCGGGTACAACCCGAAGAACCGGACGCACCGCAGCCTGCTGTTGTGCCTACTGATGACCTCCTGTGACCTCTCAGACCAGACCAAGGGCTGGAAGACCACCAGGAAGATCGCTGTGAGGATAACCTTTGACCTTCACTTGACCCTTAAATGAAACGGTGAAGATGAGTTTCAGTGCAGAAGGTCCGTGTAGACGGTACAGTCCTTCACACCTGTTCATAACACCTGTATCACCTGTACAGTCATGTGACTCCTGGGTGTGGCTTCACCTGCTCAGGTTCAGCAACTTATTATTATTATTGTTATTATTATTATTATTATTATTATTCATGAGCGCTTTAAAGCAGCATGTGGATTTCAGCTATTTAAGCAGTACCTTTTTTCACAGTTTATATTCATTTAAAGATATTATACAGATGTTTATTTTTACTGCGATGGATTGGCACCCTGTCCAGGGTGTACCCTGCCTTGTGCCCTAAGTTTCCTGGGATAGGCTCCAGGCCCCCGCGACCCTGTATATAAGGATAAAGCGGTACAGAAAATGAATGAATGTTTATTTTTACAGCTTTTCGCACAAACAGACTAATGCCATTTTTTCCATTTATCATCATAAAATTACTATAATTAAAATTGTTATCCAAGTTTATGTATAAAAGTCATTGAATATGAAAGAAAAAAAATGTTGTCTTTCATTTATTTTGATACTTTAAACACTGAATGGGGTCAAAATGACCCCAAAGATAACAGGGGGGTTAAACTGCTCTGTGTAGTACCAACCTCCAAACATCCCCCCCCCAACACCCCCCACCCCGACCCGGCCGTGTGAACGGGGCTGATGTTCTGCACTGAAACTCTAAAGTCACTGGTTCACTCTAACGTGTTTAAATCTAGGACCAAAATCTCTCTCAGTGTCACAGTTACTGACTTACAGTTTCTGTCCAAACTCATTGTTTTTGCTGCTGTCTTTCTGTCCTCTAGGAGCTGATCTACAAAGAGTTTTTCTCTCAGGGTGATCTGGTACGTGTGTGTGTTTACATGTGTGTGTGTGTGTGTGTGTGTGTGTGTGTGATCATAAATATATTCTTTTTTACAGGATGTCTGTGTGTAAAAAAAAAAAGGTTCATGGAATTTTGATGAACAGACAAAGCAAAGGCTCAGGGTGTAATTAATTACTATCGTATCGCTGTATTATGAATGTGTGTGTGTAGGAGAAGGCGATGGGGAACAGGCCCAGTGAGATGATGGACAGGGAGAAGGCGTACATCCCCGAGTTACAGATCAGCTTCATGGAGCACATCGCGATGCCCATCTACAAGTCAGTGATGATAAATAATCAGATCAGAGCTTCTGGTTTAACCTTCTGGATTTCTCTCTGGGTTCTTTTATAATAAACACTGATTTGTTCACTCTTGCCCCGCCCCCTCTCTCTCTGATAGGCTGCTGCAAGAGATTCTCCCGCGATCAACAGAACTGTACGAGCGAGTGGCGGCGAATCGCGAGCAGTGGACCAAAGTTTCACACAAGTTCACCATCCGCGGTTTACCCAGCAACAACTCGCTGGACTTCCTGGACGAGGAGTACGAGCTGATGCAGGCTCAGGGGGCGTTCGGGGACGACGGGCAACGCATGAACGGCTGCCTGGACGACGAGTGCGGCAAGGCGGAGCAATGAGACGTCCCCGGAACGCAGCGTTTTCACTCGGAAACAGGTGGACTTTACGACGCGGTGGCGTCTCCGAGAGGACGGCGCCGCAGAGCGAACTGACCGCGATGCGATCACAGGACTGTCAAGACACTGGAGTTTTGTGGGTGGAGCTGATATGCTGCAGATAATGATGTCATTTCCTGCCATTCGAACTGTTTGCGCAAGCAGAACACGGGGACTGGGGGGAGGGGTGTAAGTGGGTGGAGCCTTGTGTTTTCGTGTCGAATATTTCTGAAATCTGTTCTTTAATTATTTGCGTAATGTTTTGATAGCTGAACAAAGCCGGAGTGTTTGGTTTTATAATATATTTTCTGTCCTGCTGTAAACGTTATAAACTCCATCCGGATGTAAAGACGTGAATTTAAGTTTGTAAAGTTTACAGGAAATGTTCGAGTCAGCGTCGCCGTAGGAATGTCATTGTCGCAAGCTAGCTCTTTAATTTCAGGCGCAGAACGAGTTGTTTTAAAGACAATCACGAGTCCTTTACGTCCCTTTTCCATCCGCATGAGTGAGTGAGACTTCCTGTGATGAGAGAACACTCAAGATGAGGCCAGATTTTATTGAACACACACACACACACACACGAGCCCAGTTCCCACTTTCATGATTTTTGCTTTGAATTGCTACAGTTTCACACCGTGTGCTTGCGGTTGGTCCGACACTCTGCAGCGCCAAAGTGCTAATGAGACGGAAAAGACGTGTATGTAAAGACACACCTAATGTAGATTACTTAATCTCTGTGTGATGTTCTGTGAGGATCTACTGATCCCTACTATGAGACCTGCACACACACACACACACACACACACACACACACACACACACACACACTATCGTTAAAAAGTTTGGGGTCACTTGCAAATTTCTTTGTTTATGTTTAGTGATTTATTTTCTACATTCTACATCAAGACTGTGGATTTCAAAACTATGAAATAACAAATATGGAATTCAGTAATTAAGTAACAACAACAACAGTCAGTTGTTGTGTTAAGACATGAAGGTCAGCCCTGCGTGTCATGAGCCGAAGCTCTGCTGCAAAGTTTTTGTGCATGTTCAGAAGCTCCGCCTCACTGGGGGTCGGCCCGACACACCCCACTAAGACACACCCCACTAAGACACGCTTCCTTGGAAGGGTCAACACAGTTTGGGAATATTTTACGATCTCTAGCAAAAGAACTCATGAGAGTGAGAACTGGACTTAACACATTCACAACTTTTAATGACTTTTCACACGTTTCTCTCAAAGGGCTGCTGACGGTTTTGCCCTCGACCCCTCCCTCACCCTGTCACGTGACTCGGGTTCAGGAAAGCCGGAATACCTGCACTCGTTTTCCCTCAAAGGCCGCGATGCGAACCGCGTCTGATGAGTTCGAGGCCCCTTCAGTACAAACCTCCTGTCCCGTGGTGACGTCACACCCTCCTGTACATAATGCAACCAGAGGAACTTTAAGGGCTACGGCGCCCTCCGAGGCACGTGAAGAGGTTCACTTCTCAGGCGGAAAATAGAAATATGTACAAATATGGATTTGCCTTATCACGTTTATGTTGCCTTTTTGAGTAAACACTGTACACACACACACACACTGTTTTAAAGCTGCAGGTGTGTTAGCGGAGGTGTGAAAGTCAAACCCCACCCCCCCCCCTAAATCCTAAATCCTAAATCCAAAGCCTAAATCTGAAATCTAGTTCGCACCCAATCAGACTAAGACTGAATTAGATTGCAGTAATTAATTGGATTAGAGATTAATTACGGCAAGCTCCAATATAACGGTCTAAATGTGTGTTTTCTGTTAATATTTTTAGAAATGATGTACAGAGGACTAAACGTAACATCTATTAATTCATTAACTCGTCTTCAGTGAGAGCTTCATCTCAGGAATACTGCGGATAAATCCAGATGTTTTCATACACATGTACAGGTTTGACTTCAGATTTGAACAGGTTTATGGATAAACTCTCATTTATTTAAAAATAAAAACCCACAAAAAACATTAATTAAAACTTGAAGGTAAATCAAAATGCCTACAAAAAGTTTCTAACTTCACCAAACTCACTCATTTTCATCATACATTTAAAAAAAATTTTTTTAATTAAAAATAATTCTAAGGTGCCAAGACTTTCGCACCTCCGCTACCTCGGCCACCTCTCCAGCTCCACACACACGTGATTTACTACTGAAAGCCACAAATCCAGGCGCGTGAATTCACTTCTGTACAGCGTGCACGAGCCACATTTCATAAACATAAAAATAAACTATATATTAAAAGTGAAGAGTTTTATTTTAAACTCCACCTCGTTCTCTTAAACACGTGACTTCACCGCGCTGTAGTCGATCATCATCATCATCATCAGGCAGCGCGCGGTGTGTTTCAGCTTCAGCTCTCGTGTGCGGCGCGCGCGCGTCTCTCCTGCAGCGTGTAAATAACAGCGTGTGTTTTTAAATTATTCCTTTTTACACTTTTACTGAACGTGTTCCTGGTGTTTCTCTGGACCTGGAGGTGGAGGTTTCATCTTTCACTTCGGTTTTGTTTTCCTCACTAACAAGTGAAACTTGCTCTCGTGCCAACCTCCGTCACTTTACTGTAAATATGAATTTAAAATAATGTTTATTCTATTCTGTGTAATGAAGAGATGTTTAAAAAAAAAAAGCGAGTTATTTTATCTATTTAAGCAGTGTGTGTGTGTGTGTGTGTGTGTGTGTGTGTGACTGCGGTGCCGGTGGTCCGTCTCTCTCTTCTTTTAGGTTTAGTGGTTTAATTCCTCATTTCAAACATTTCCTTATAAATAAGAAGTTAAATTTTTAAAGTCTAAAACATGACATTTATAATAGAAGTGTAACTTTAGGGCTGCTCTCCACACACACACAGACAAATAATAATAAATCAGAATTATTTGTATTTTAAAATGAAGAGAGTCACCTTTAGCATGGGTTAAAAAAAAAAAAAAAAAAAGAGAATATAAAAAAAACGACCCTGGATTATTTCATTAAAAAAAGTTATTCCCAGGAAAGTATTAATGTCAAATATTAATAATATTAACACTGATGAGAGTACTGAATGAAGTGATGTGGCGTTACCGTGGCGACTCCGGTGATTCTGTTTTCTTTCTGTTCTGTGCTCAAGTGTCGGTTTTGCTGGTTGTGACCTCGAGTGACCTCTGTGTACATACTGTACAGCCTGGACTGAGTCTGTCAAAGGCCGCTCCTGTGTCTGACACGGAGGAAAAGGCCAGTTACAGTCAGTCATCTCACTCACACACACACACACACACACACACACACACACACACACACAGTGAATATAAATATTGCAGTGAGGTTTTTTTTTTTTTTTTTGGTTTTCCAAATAAATTTCCTAAAATTTCAGGCTCGTGTGTTTTTATTCAAATTCCACGAAACCGTCCAAAAACAGTGATGTTAAGACAAAATAAATACTTTATTTACACTAATTAAGGCATAAAACGCTCCCATCGTCACACACACACTTCAACCTCAAACAGCAGGAAGTTTAAATCCAAACATCATTTATGACTTCAGGAGTTTTTGTGGAATGTTTACATTAAAGATTATTCCAAATTTCACTTCAAACAAACAAAAAAAATCTTTACTCTTAAATCCTTTGGTTTTGTGCAAATTATTACATAATTCCAGATGTTGGTCCTACAGATGTTTTTGCAAAATATATAATCTTCAGATTAAAACAGTATAAAAGTATAATAGTTAGAGATTACTGATCCGTCAGAGGTTTCTCCTCTGCGCGGGAGGCTCCATGCTAACAGCGTAAATTATAAATTGTATTTAGATTGTACTGATATTTAACATGTTACACGCGTAGTCAGCTGTTACAGATGTGCATCACGCTAAAGTAAGTGAAGGTAATCGGCGACAGTGTGAGTGACAGGCGGCGTCAGAGTCGGGACACGACAGTAACAGAACCGCACGGACTCCGGCTGAAAAATCATTTAAAGTTCTGTTACTCTCCTGTATCGCAGTAACAACGGGACAAAGGTATGTTGTAAATTCTGTGCAGAAATTCTGCGGTAAGGATGATCACTAACAACTTCTCTAATCTCATCTGAGGTTTAACTGTCCATGCGCATGGTGCACAACTACAGGACACATTTATACTCATTAAAAAAACCTCAGTTTTAGGGGAATCTGTAGTTCATTAAATCATTTTACCCATAAAGCTCAAACACTTAGAGTTTTGCTGCCGTTCAGACTGCTGGTTTCAGTCATTCTATAATATCTTATAATAAGAAGTAATTATTACTGTGCTGTTTTAATGTTAAATTAGTGTGGCTCCTAAAGATGTTTATGATGTTTTTTTCTTTATTACGCTGCTGGGAATCATCTCGGTCATCCCTATAAACATTGGGACGTACAATAATAAGAAAGGAAACGGTCTCTATGGGCAGAAAGTTCAGAAATAATAATAATTAAAAAAAAAAAAAAAAAGAATAAAAGTATAATCTTTCACCAGTTAATTAGTCTCATTGAAAAGTTTAAGAAACCTTGATTTTAAACACCTGCTGCATTGTTTTAGTTGTTATAAACCCAGAACATTTTTAAGGAATAATAATCTTGTTTTGTTCTTCTCCTTATAATTTTCAGGTCTTATCTTGCTCATGACTGAACACCTGATACTGACTCATATTTACGCGTCTCTGTATCTTCAGATTTTTATGAATTTTTAAAAGGTCTTCTTAAAAAATGTTGAGTTTTAGGTTTCAGAATGCAGCGTGTCCCACACGTCCAGCGTCACGGTGTGATGGTGTTCAAACTTCTGTAGAGATTTGATGGATCTGAGGATGATGGTGGATTTGTTGTGTGTTCTGTTAAAAAATAAAAACGGCTTCTGTTTTGCTGTTTGTATTTCTCCCCCTCATACGCTGGACTTCCTGTGTGTGTGTGTGTGTGTGTGTGTGTGTGTGTGTGTGTGTGTTACTGCATTTGAGAAAAAACACTTTACAAACCATGTGAGGTTTTTTTTGTTTAGGTTCCTGATGCTGAACCCAGTTTTCCAGAAGATTAGAACTTTCCTGTGTTTATCCGGGAAAACACCAAACCTGAGCTTGTTCTTCCTGATTTCAGAGATGTGCGCAGGTGTGTGTGTGTGTGTGTGTGTGTGTGTGTGTGTGTCAGTAATCCCACTGAGGCTGGTCCGATCTCAGTGAGGTCTGCAGCGTGCGCATGTCCTTGAGCAGACGCAGACTGTCCTTACTGCGCTCTCCTGGTCTAGACTTCACCTTCGGCTCACCTTCACGCCGAGACTGCTTCCTCAACTTCCCCACCTGTCTCACACACACACACACACACACACACACACACACACACACACACACACACACACACACACACACACCTCTGTTAAAAGCCATCACCAGCCACCTGTCCCAAGAGTTTACTGACACACA
>JAQMYI010000003.1:28322926-28334776 GCA_030014275.1 Clariallabes melas | reverse complement strand
GATCTTGTGGGAGCCCCCTAGTGACGGGGAGGAATTGAACACGACTAAATTAGGGAGAAAATCGGGGAAAAATCCCCCCCACCCCACCCCACCCCACCCCAAAATTTTTTTTTAATGTCAGTAATACAATTCAAAACGTGAAACTCATATATTATATTATATTATATTATATTATATTATATTATATTATATTATATTATATTATATATTCACTGATATATTTCAAGTGTTTATTACTTTTAATTTTGATGATTATGACTTACATCTCAGAAAATTTTTATATTCTGAAAAAGTTCAATGTTGGAGACTCATAGTGGCACACTCTAATCAGCTAATTAACTCAAAACACCTGCACAGATTTCCTGAGCCTTGAAATGGTCTTTCTGTCTAGTTCAGTAGGCTACACAATCATGGGGAAGACTGCTGACTTGACAGTTGTCCAGAAGATGATCATTGACAACCTGCATAGAAAAAGGTGGACAAGAAACAGGGATAACCCCAGCCTTGAGAAGATTGTGAAACTAAGCCCATTCAAGAATTTGGGGGAGATTCACAAATTCTTGGTTGGTCCATTTTGTTTTAGCAGGTCCAAAGTCAGCGCACCTGTCTACCAGAAATTTTTAGAGCACTTCATGCTTCCTTCTGCTGACCAGCTTTATGTACATGCTGATTTAATTTTCCAGCAGGACTTGGCACCTGCCCACACTGCCAAAAGGACTAATGCCTGGCTTAAGGACCATGGTATCCTTGTGCTTGATTGGCCAGCAAAGGTGCCCGGCCTAAACCACATAAAGAATCTATGGGGTGTTGTGAAGAGAGAGATGCAAGACACCAGACCCGACAACTCAGAAGGGCTGAAGGCCGCTATCAGAGCAACCTGGGCTTCCATAACACCTCAGCAATGCCACAGACTGATCACCTCCATGCCACGCCGCATTGCTGCAGTAATTCATGCAAAGTGAGCCCCGACCAAGTATTGAGTGCTGAGTATGTTCATACTTTTTAAGTGTTAAAAATCCTTTTTTATTGGTGTTAAGTAATATTTAAATTTTCTGAGATACTGAATTGGGTTTTTATTAGCTGTAAGATATAATCATCAAAATTAAAATAAATAAACACTCGAAATATCAGTCTGTGTGTAATGAAACAATGAGTTTCACTTTTTGAACTGAATTACTCAAATAAATAAACTTTTTTATTATATTCTAATTTATTGAGATCCATTTTTTTTCACGTCCCAGTAAGGCACAATGACTGACAGGAAACTTTCATTCCCATTTCCGGAGAAATGAAGACACATTGTTTACACCATTCTCGGTTCTTTTGGAATCGCACTTAGCATGGCTGAACCCCCTGTGCAGTATACTTCACAGGATACTTCACAGGATACTTCAGGCCACTCGGAACGCACCCGAAGTCATGGAGTTCACTTGTGCACAGGGTTGTTGTCATGCTCAAGTAATATTACAGCATACTGGGATAGTTTACATGATTGTGTGCATCTAAATTTGTGGCAGAAATTTTATTAGGTATAGTCTGATATAACTCAGCAATAGGTATAGGTATGGGTATGGTATAAGTATGGCTCAGTAATAGGTATGGTCTGATGTAACTCAGCCAGCAGTGTGGTATTTTTGGTGCTTTTAAAACCAGTACTAGGAAAAAGAGCACAAATTAAAAACATTTTATATATTATTCATATTTGAGGCATTGGTAATAAGAGTGTAATTTTTTTTACAGAGGAAAAATATTCCTGTCATCTATAATTTAAATCCAAAATTCATGAATCCTCAAACCTCACTTGGTTATTTACCACTGCCTCACAAATACAATAAATATGAGAGCAAAATTTTGAATCATGATGAATAGTATTGTCTGGGAATATTTGAGTGTCCTATTGATTTCTGACAGTGGTCCCAGGCCATTGGGACTGGTCTACTTCACACAGAACTGTTCTCCAAAGAAAGGCAAATGGTCAATTTAAATGATTGATACTCTTTTGGTGTTGGATAATAAAGAAACCATCACTTAAATGTTTAGGTTGATGAATCAGGCTGACATTTTCGTTACAGCTGGATCATAAACCTCAATGTTCAAATGTTAAACATGTCTCTTATTTTCCTGTTGTGTTGAACATTACTGTCAAACAAAGAGACAGAATACATGCAAAGGCAACAAAGCAATAATCAAAGCCTCAGCAACCTTGAGTGAAGAAAGTAACAATCAGAACATGCTTACCTTCTAACTGTTATGTTAGCAATTAGTGAAAGTGCATTGACAATCAGTGCACAACTTTCTGTTCACTGTCATGCAAATAAAGTAACAGATGTTACCCACATTAAAGCTAATGAAGTGTCATGGACTTCATAATATTGTCCGTGAGAACAGATTGTGCCATGTAAGGTTTCGATTGTGTGTTTCACTTATATTAGTTGTGATCACTGCGTGTCAGATACAACAAGATGACAGCATGATCTTTTAATAAAATATACAGTCATCACTTGTCTCTCCTCTTGTAAGGTTTTAGCACAATTATACTTGCTTCAGGAGTACAAGCAAGCAAATCTGTTATTTATCTGAAAGGACAGCTATAAGCAGATTCTGTTGGAAATAAATCACTCTCTATTCCTCTGCCAGGTTAGTTTTCGCTTCCATTCTTCTTTTCCGCAGTTACAGCTCAGTCATCAAAGTGACATTCAGACCAGCAGTGTGTGGTGTTTTTTTGTTTTCCCAAGGAGAATGAAGAATGTGCTGAATTGCTTGTGCAGACATTTAACAAGAACACTGAATAAAAACAGTGGGTAGTGCTTGAACAATAAGTCAAGATGATCCGCTGAAGTTCAAAATAAGCATCAATGACTTTTAACGTTGCATGATTGTTGGTGCTAGACGAGCCATAACCTCTTATTTCCATAACCTCTGATCTACTGGGATTTTCACGGACAACCATCTCTAGGGTTTACAGAGAATGGCTACAGTAACTCAAATAACATCGTTTTATAACATTGAAACAGGTGGGCTACAGTAGCAGAAGACCATACTGGATGCCCCTCCTGTCAGCTAAAACAGGAAACTGAGGCGACAATGGATGGGCTGACCAAAATTAGACAATAAAAGATTGGATAGTAGGGTCAGAATTTGGCGTAAACAACCGGTAAGCATGGATCCATCCTTCCTTCTATAAACGGTCGAGGATGCTGGTGATGTAATGGTGTGAGGATATTATCTTGCCACATTTTGGGCCCCTTAGTACCAACTGAACATCGATTAAATGCCACAGCCTGCCTGGCTATTGTTGCTTATCATGTCCATCCCTTTATCACCACAGGATAACACGCTATGTCACAAAGCTAAAATCATCTCTGGTTTCTTGAACATGACAATGAAATCACTGTACTCATAAGGCCACCACTCACAGTCACCAGATCTCAATCCAGTAGAGCACCTTCAGGATGTGGTAGAATGATGAGAGATTCACATCACTGATGTGCAGCGAACAATCCACAGGTAACTGTGTGATGCTGTCATGTCAATATGGACCAAAATCTCCAAGGAGTGTTTTTATAGCACCTAGATAAATCTACACCACAAAGAATTAAGGGATTTCTGAAAGCACGATGATGTCCAACACAATGTACTAGCAAGGTGTACCCAATGAAGTGTCCAGTGAGAGTATGGTGTTTCGAATGGAGGAATTTTGTTAAATTCCCTTAACACACAGATAAATATTTTGGTAACATTGCACAACTGATTTTTAATCTCAGTGGTCAGAAAGTAAATTTTATTAATTTCACTCACTGCGCCTTGTATGGCGTGGGTTTGTTCTAAGTAGATTTAAGTCGAATAATAAACCATGCTGTTAATTAACAACTGTTATTAAGTTACTAAACTGTTATTAAAACTGCACCTTGAAGCAGTCACTAAGTCTTCTGCAAAGAGGATTATATGCTTTCCAATTTCTCGCTAAAATAAACAGTTTTTCCCCCCCTGTTTCTTTAATAGCTTTAAAAGCAAGTGAGAGAGAAATGTGATGCTGGTAAGGGAACAGTATTAAATGCAAGTAAAAATGGTAAATGGAGGGAAA
This sequence comes from Clariallabes melas, assembly GCA_030014275.1. Lineage (NCBI taxonomy): Eukaryota > Metazoa > Chordata > Actinopteri > Siluriformes > Clariidae > Clariallabes > Clariallabes melas. The sequence continues at coordinate 28,330,692 of JAQMYI010000003.1, read as the reverse complement.
GAATAATGCAGAAAAAAACATCACCCATAATTAAACTTAAAACTTAAATTGATAATGGTTAATAAGAAAATGAGTATTTTGTATTTTACATACTGTACATGGCCCAAAATTTGTGGACATCAGACCGTCACTGCTGTATTTGGATCTTTCACAAACTGCTGACAAAAAGCTGAAAGTAGCTGGAACATTTTCCCTTCACTGAAACTAAGATTCCCAAACCTGTCCCAGCATGATAATGCCCCTGTGCACAATGTGAGCTTCATGAAGAAATGGGTTGTCATGTCTAGTAGAATGCCTTCCCTGTAAAAAGGAGGTCATTCTAACACCAATGGGGGACGAAATGTCCAGCAAGCACATACAAGTGTAATGGTAAAGTGTCCAAAAACATTTGGTCAGTGTTTTGTTTGAATTGTTTGAAATTAGAATATTTTCACTCTCCTTTTACTGTAGGTGGTTGTTAATGTCTACTGAATTATAAAACTACAGTACTTGTGTCCATGAATTGTCGCCACTCCACATTTTTTGTCCAGTTTGAGATGCTAATAAAGTGGCGTGACTGCATTTTGCATTAATAGAAGCGAGCTTGCATGGACTCTAAAAGGCTGATAATATGAATCAGACAAAATCCTTCAGATTCATCTGAACATGTGCTTAAGTGGAAGGAAAAATACTTTTAACCCTCTTAAGGCAGGCGTTGCTGATTTGCAACAGTTTAAAACTAACTACCTTATTACCCCAGATACATATTTTATGAGTTTTTTACCAGATTTTTTTTTTACCAGATCTAACCCAGATTCTTCCTGTTACTAAAACTTAATTTGAGCCTGAAAGGGTTAAGTCTTTGACAGAAACACTGAGGCTGGTTTTTGAGAGAACCATATCAGACAAGGAACTACTTCGGGTCTCCCGATGTATAAAGGATTATGCGGTGGAGATTTGTACAAACTCAGAACGAAGTAAGTGGAATGATGATGCATTATTTGATGTCTTTTACCAAAGATGTGTCCCTCTCTCAAGGATGAGCTCAAGACTCACATACAGTACAGCGTGAGGTCCTGGTGGTAACTTACTATAATCAACATGGGTAGATCACCTGCAAGACATCTAGAAAGAGTGCAAGAGAGGCTCAGCAATGGATACATGCCACTCACTGCCACTCATGCTCTCAGGCCCTACATCCCACTGTCACGGGGCAGACAGTGTGGGACGGGCTTTGAGGGGCCAAGAGCAGACAACAAACTGAACTTAAAGTTTTACACTGAGACGTGAATGCAGTCAACGAGGTGATTTATCCAGATCGCTAAGAGAATTCGTAGTCGAGGGTGGAAGCCGGGAGTTCAGTCAGCGTAGCGAACAGGTCCAATCCGTGAGGCAAGAAACATGAACAAGGGCAAGGAGTCAGCAACGTGAAAGCAAGAACAAATAACTTGACGAGAGGCACGAGAAAACTGGGCTAGGAGCATGCAATAATTCGGCAAGGAATGGTTGTTTGAGAGAGAGTTATATAGAGTGGAGTGATAAATGAGATGAGGAACAGGTGTGCTCGAGGCGGCAAAACAGAAGCAGTGGACTGGAGTGTGGACTGGAGTTGCGGGTAATCATGGCTTGGCTCGAGACGTGGGCATGACCTGGTGTAACGTGACAGTCTCCCCAAGGAACCACTCATCCTGGTTAGGGCTATGAACAACTACCAAGGTAACCCAATGAACCAAGGCAGTGCAAGTTTTAATGTCAGGCAATCACCATGTAAACTTCGCCTTCTGTATCATTTAGGCACCCAGATTACCTGTGATTCCTGGTTACCCTTGGCTATGTAAGCATTCTTCACATGTTGATTGGGTGTTAGATGCCATTTTGGCTTGCAGCCCTCAGTGTTGGTCCAACATACCCATATCATGGGAGCCTGAGCCAAAGACTTACCCTAACCTAGCGTCAGTGCCATCTGAATATCATCACCTTAAGGAGGTTTCCATCAAAGCCAGGAAGACCTCCTTTCTCCCCCATCAGCCATACAGCTGCTACAACCTGCTTCCTGGCACCTCACCACCCAAAGGCAATCTGTACTTCCTTTCTGGCCCGGAAAGGAAAGCTATCCAGAAATCCTTGACTGCCAGCATCATCATCAGGACAAGACACTGAGACCCTGTATTGGCTTTAGTGGGTTAAACAACATTACCTTCAAGAACAGATATCGCCTTTCTCTTGTTTCTTGGCTTTTTAGTTGTTACAGGGTGCTCAAGTATTACCACATTTGACTTACATAATGTTTACCGTCTGGTCAGGATAAGAGAAGGGGATAAGTGGAAGATGGCATTTAACACTAGAATGGCCATTATGAATACTTCGTGATGCCTTGTGGACTAACCAATGCTCCAGCTGTGTTTCATGCTATAGTAAACATATATATGTACTCTGGAGCATAGCCAACCATTTCATTTGTATACCTCAATGATATCCTAATCTTTTTACTAATCTCATGCTTCAAGTACCTATTTCAATGCAAAGCTTGCTTGAAAACAAATTGTTTGTCAAGGCCAAGAAATGTCAGTTTCACTCCTCTACCATTTGGGACTTATTACCTATGCGGCAGTAGTATCTCCATAGTCCCTGAAAAGACCCAGGTGGTCAAGAGATGACTGACTCCAGTCACTCAGAAGCAGATCAAATGGTTCCTAGGCTTGTTAACTTCTACAGGCACATCATCAGAGGCTGTAGCTCAGTTGCAACTCCACTCCACCACTTAACCTCCAGCAAGATCATGTTCAAATGGACCCCTTGAGGCAGGCTTGGCTTTTCAGAACCTCAAACAACACTTCACCATGGCGTGTGGTGGAGTATTCTGTCTCAGAGGTACCGTGAGGATATTAAGTTAAGAGCCCTATGCCCTTTTCTTCTGCAAAGAGTGCAGAGTACTCTCCTTCAGAGCACAACTACAATGTGGGGAACAAGGACCTGCTGCTAATCAAACTGGCGTTAGAGGAATGGCAACTGGTTGGATGGGAGTGAGCAGCTTTTTGTGGTATGGACCGGCAAAAAAACTTTGAGTATGTCTGTTCTGCTAAGAGATTGAACTCCCTCAGGCCTTTGGGTTCTCTTCTTCACCAGGTTTCACTTTACCATTGCCTACTCACTCAGGATCAAGAAAAATCAATCCAGTTGCATTGCCTTGCCAGTTCTTGGAGGAGGAGGTCAAGGAAACTCCCAACAACATCATTCTGGTAGTGGCTTAGTGTGTTAAAGCTATGAGTTACTGGGTGGAAGGTCGGTGGTTCAAGTCCCAGCTCCACTAGGTTGCTACTATTAGGCACTTAAGCAAGGCCCTTGCTCCAGGAGTGCGCTAAAAATTACTCTATGCTTTGATCCCTGCCTAATAAATGGGGATATGTGAAAAATAAAGAATTTGACTGTGCAGTAATATATATGTGATGAATAAAAGCTGAACTGTAACAATCCTGTGTGACCTCGCTGGTGACACCCTGAAGTCACTATTGTAACAATGAGCTCATGCCACCCAGCTAGCATGTTGTTCGGGAATCAGGTGCTCCCTGGCCATGGTTAAACCGAATTTTGGTGATCAATCTTGGCTGCCAGTGTGCAAGAGTTCATGCCATGTCCAGTGTGTGTACCACATAAGTCATGTCATCATGCCCTGGCTGGACTCCTGCCCACTCCTAAACAAATCTGGTCCCATATCTCAATGGATTTTGTCACCAGTCTACCAGCCTCTGTAGGCAACACTGCAGTATTTTTTTTTATTTGATTGTTGAATGTATCTCCAAGTTGGCCTGGGTAAAATTGCCTTCCAACATGTTGCAGTTGTGTTTCACCACCGACATTTGCTGTGTTTTGTCCATGTCTCAGTCATGGGCCCACAACTTGCATTTCAGTTGTTGAGGGAGTTCTGTGATCTGTTTGGGGCTTTTGTTTGTTTTGTCTTCAGGTCAAATCGCCATTTAATCGCTGGTTAAATGTAAAGGCATTGCTCCTACCACCTCCCTCATGTCAAACCACTAGAGGAAGTGGCTCAACATCAAAGTATGCTGAGTCTATTCCAAGGGCCAGGACCCATCGATCTGATAAATGTCTTCTCCCCAGCTGTTGAGATTTGGACTTGTTTGCCTCATGATGTTCGGTTTATGTCTTTTAATAAATAAATTGACTTTTGTCAATTTGCAGGCTTTTGACTTGATAAACAAGCTTTTCTGACTGAGCTGCTGTGAATCATTTGATTTTAATCCTGTGGCTCCGTTTTTTGAGTCTGCTAGACTATATCTATGTTGAAATGTTTGCATCATCTTGTAGCATGGCATGAGAAAGGCTTTGCAGATAGTGAACACCAGAAAGGGAATGCAGGACCAGATGACATATTAGGTTTGACCCTTAGAGTACAAGTTAGCATTCATGTTCACACAAATAGTCAACCTTTTCCATGAACAGTCAGTAATTAACAGTAGCAGCTTTAAAGGCTGGTCGTTCTACTAATGATGCCATCACACACCTCCTGCACATCGCCCAAATCATGTGTTCATGTTGTTTGTTTCCCCACTACACCCACCACCAATTTAGAGGACCTGGGACTGAGCACATCTCTGTCAGTACATCTACATTTTTCGGCACTGGTGTGCCCCAAGGTTGTGTCCTGAGCCCCTTCCTGTACTGGCTGACTGCATAGCCACTTCCAACTGTACCTCCATCAACATGTTTGCTGATGACACAGTTGTGCTTGGCCTGATCGCTGCTAATGATGAGAAAGTCAAAGTAAGTTAAAAGAGTTTTTAGTGGACTTTAACACAAAACAGATGAGGAGCTAACAGTCCCTTATGATTAACACATTCCCAGTGGAGGGAGTGGACAGTATATGTTATTAATTTGATTTTACTTATGTCCTTTAAAATTACACACATATATTATTTGTTTCTGATATTTTTTCTATATTCATATTTAATTAATAAATTCTATATTTATGGCACGGGAAATAAGCATTTCACTGCACACTGTAGTGTGTATTGAGTGTGTAAGAGACCTGAACTCACTGCCTTGGCAAAATGAAGGACTCCATTATCGTATTTTCATAATTATTAAGCAAATCACTTTCAAAGAACTGCACAAAGTTCCACAATTTCACAAATTTGCTTTTCTTACTTTACAGAGCTTGTAATTTTACTGTCTCTTCTTCTGTTTATTATCATCTATCTCTCTGTCACTCTTTTGTTCTCTCTCTCTCTCTCTCTCTCTCTCTCTCTGTTTTAGAGAAAGCTTATTTGTTTAAGATAGGGGTTTTTGATTCAGTGACCGTGCAACACATATAAATGGTTTCTCTCTCTCTCTCTCTCTCCCTCTCTCTCTGGGTGTAAGGAGAACATGCGGAGGGCTTTTTGGCGTCTTGCCAAATTTTGAAAGATTGCGTTTTTTCACATTTTTTCTTTTTCTATTAGTATATGTTTTTCATAAAAAGTTACAATTTTATAGTGCGAGAGAGCGGGGCCCCATGGCCTCTGAGGCCGGTGTGGAGACTCTGTCTCTCCGGCATGGCGTTAGGTGTGTGCCGGGGGACGGAGTACTGATAGAAGACGTGTTACTGGCGGTGGGAGAGCAGGTGGGGTGTGAATATATCTACTCAGCCTCTCAGATGAACAAAGCTGTAGTGGTCTTCCTAACAAAGACAATGCTCATAAGCACTCTAATGAAGATCGGAATCAACGTGAGAGAATCTACGGTCCAAGTCACCCCTCTGTATGTCCCTGTGATGCTGGTGGTGATTTCCAACGTGCCCCCGTTTATTAAGGACGAGGTTATTATGAGGGAGCTCGCCCGATTTGTGAAGTTCATCAGCCCCATGAGAGCTATTCTGCTCGGGTGTAAGAGCTCCACCGCCAAACATGTCCTGTCCTTCCGCCATCAGATCCTAATGGTTTTAAATAATCCAGGGACACTTCACGTAAATTTTAAGTGTAAAGAGGGTAAAAACAGTTACACTGTTTTACCACCTCGGAGCGGCTGAGGTGTTTCGAGTGCAGGGACGTTGGTCAGAAAAGGCTGAGCTGTCCACACGGGGATGTGCAGCCGGGGAGCTCACGGGGCGGCACAGCCGGGAAACACTGGCACCAGCCGAGGACAGCCAGCGGGGAGCACCGAGGAGTTTTTGCCTGCAATGAGCCTCGCCGACACCCAGAGCAACGACACACCAGAACTCAAACAGGTCAGTTCTGGACACATCGGCATCACTGAGACACACACTGCGCTCGACGCTGAAACGAACACCGGTACCACTGTACACAGTGCGAACGCAAAACCTGATGCCGGTACAGTGTTCAGTGCTGACAGTGACCACGCCTCTAACGCAGTGACCACGCCTCTAACGCAGTGACCACGCCTCTAACGCAGTGACCACGCCTCTAATGTCTGCAGCGAAACACAGCAGCCACAGACACTTAAAGAAAACACCACAACCAAAGCGAGGAGAAAAAGAGAGGAGACGTTCCGCCACAGAACCGACGAATAAATGGAAAACCCGCAGTCAGACTCAGAGCACCGCAGCACAGGAGAGCGAAGAGGCCGGGTGCAGCCCCACACAGCACACACACACACACACACACACACACCTGTAGACATAGAGGAGCAGGACAACGTCTTTCTACAGATGTCTAAAGCGGAGAAAAGACAGTTAGTAAAAACGTTAAAAGAAAAAATGGACAACAGCTGAACCAAACCACAAACTGTAAATAGACCCCCCCAAAAAAAAACTGGAAAAAAAGAGGGCTTGTTAATAGTAGGGAAGGGGGGTGGGGGGCTTAGTGGGAGTAAATTTTTTTTTTTTAAATATGTAAATACTGCGTGTGTGTATGCGTGTGCATGTATGAATGTGCGTGTGTATGTACTGTATGCATGTTGATTTCGTCTGTGTGTGTGTGTGTGAATATACAGTATGTGTGTATATATAGGTGTGTGTGTGTGTGTGTGTATTTATATGTACTTATATATATATATAAAGTAAAAATGTAAAGTAGGTTTTTCTTTTTTGTCTCAAAATAAAGTGCGGTTAAACTCTCTATCTCTCTGTCACTCTTTTGTTCTCTCTGTGATTCAGTGACCAAGAAACACATATAAATGGTTTCTCTCTCTCTCTCTCCACACACACACACACACACACACACACACACACATACATTCTCAGTAACATGACAAGCTGTACATTTTTGTCAAATGAACTTCTGGTCAGGGAGAATGTGTGTTTATAGCTGCTATAATAACAGGATAACAGGAACGAACTTGTTTCATGAACATTAAATGTAACTTTAATAAACAGATGCAAAATCTGTTTTTCAATACATTAAACATTGTAAGTGTTGGTAACTTGTTGTGGTGAAAGGGGAATAAAACACTTGAGGATGTTAGAGGAGAATAATGAGCATCAGTGTGGTAACAGTAACTCCGCTTCATCACACACACTCCATCCCCCACAACTCCAGTCCTCTACAGAGAGAGAGAGACAGAGAGAGAGAGACAGAGAGAGAGAGAGAGACAGAGAGAGACAGAGACAGAGAGAGAGACAGAGAGAGAGAGACAGAGAGAGAGAGACAGAGAGACAGAGAGAGACAGAGAGAGAGAGAGAGAGAGAGAGAGAGAGCGTCCATCGGGGATTACGCTCTAATGAGAATTATCTACTCTAATAACTCTTAATTAAAATCCAGTCCGAATCCTCAGTAGACACACACACACACACACACACACACACACACACACACACACACACACACACACACACA
>JAQMYI010000003.1:28133719-28145308 GCA_030014275.1 Clariallabes melas | reverse complement strand
ACACACACACACACACACACACACACACACACACTTCTCCAGCCTAATTTCCCCGTCCTGCTCTTTAAATATTTAGGAGTTATATTTTAGCACAAATTCATCACACACACACACACACACACACACACACACACACACACACACACACACACACACGTATCTCTCTGTGTATTGAGCTGTTTACGGTCCTCGGTTGCTTAAAACATTCTTTGCTCTGTCTGTTGCCACGGTAATGATGCTGTAGTGGTCGCCATGGGAACGCTAATGTCTAGGCATGAAGCCAGATAAGTTTAATCAAAATATTTAACCCCTGTTGGAGGTAATTAAAGTCCGTCAGGTCACATTTCAGTCTCTAATCACATCACGCTGGCTGCTTTAAGAAGCAACACACAAAAGATTTAGCACCCCCATTATTTAAAAAAAAAAGATTATTATTGATTTACGCAGGAAGACAAATCAGGACCAGAAAGAGCTTTATTGCAAATATCAAGTGAATTAAAGTTAATCAGCATTGCGATGTTTTTCAGACGCACACCATTTTCTCTCTTTTGGGTTTGGACCACGCTTACGTCACCAGCATCGGACGCCTCATTGGGGTCGTATCTCTCCGAGAGGTAAAAGACTCTTGCCCACTGTCACCTCCCAGATCAGCTTTAACCTTTGTCCTTTTCCATAAATGCTTACGAGGGGTGGTCATAAAATTCGTATAATCGTATGAAAAAACAAAAAAATTAAATATTATTTTCCCAAATTATTTCTCCGGAAATTTTCTTGTTTAAAAAACCCGCGGTGCAGTTCCGCACAATGCCACTAGAGGGTGAAACCGAGGCGAAGCGTCGTTGAATGCTCACGATGTTGGTCCGCCTTCTGCATGACAACGTTCCAGTCCATTCAGCTCATGAAATTTGCAGACGACTTGTAGTACGAAATTCTGTCTCACACCCCCCTTGCTCCCACAACCTCGCACTCAGTGACTACTTCCTCTTCCATCACTTGAAGAAACCAGGCGTTTCAAAGACGACAGCGAGGTGATTAGTGAGGTGAAACTTTTCCCCAAGAGCAAAAAAAGAAGCTTCTTCAAAGACGGTCTCCATCAGTTCATCCATCGTTTGGAGAAGTGTGTCGCCTCAGGCGGAGGAGATGGAGAGAAGGACTACGCTCACGAGCGACGTTCGTTTTTTTTAGCAGTAATAACACTTTCATGGCGGCCCCTCGTAAGCTAACTTCTTGATGTTGAATTTCCAGTGTGAAGTTAGCAACTGAAAAGTTTGTTGCAACACTGTAGCTCTGTTCGTGACTGAGATCTCATACATTTTTTTTATTTTACACAGTATTTGTCGTCTCTACATTAATCTGTGTGAAATCTTGTGTGTTGTAGCTGCGTAAGGCCATCGAGGGTTCGGTGACGGTGAAGGGGGTGAAAGTGCGCCCCCCGCTGGCCAGCTTCAGAGACAGCGGCACCAGCAGCAGCGACGCGGAAGTGACCGAACTCCACAAACTGTGGAACCGCCACACCAACATGACGCTGCCGAGGGACCAGCTGCCCTCCGACTCGGACGAGAAATCCCAGTGAAGAACAATAAAAAACAAAGGGAACTAAAAAACACTTAAGGGAGGATGGATGAAAGGAGTCGGATAAGACTCGGAATTCATTCGTGAATTTTTTTCCGTCTGTTTCTTTTTATTTTTCTACGGACGCTGAAGAGCTGCACACTCCTGGGCTTTTCCTGGAAAGTTCTGTATCGGCGCCGCCGGTGAACGTTCGGCCGCGCGGATGTGAGCGCCGTATCGTCCACGTCACGCCTCCTCTGCACTGATGTCATTTCCTGTATTAGAGAAAAGGGACGCACTAGGGAACGCTAACACTCTGAATTTGAACAATTTCAGACAAATCTATGTGGTCGCTTTCCCACAGCTTCTCTCTGCTTCTCTTCGTTCTTCTTTCTGTCTTTGATCTTCCTTTTTTTTTTTTTTTTTTTTTTTTCTAGTTTTCTTATCATATGTGTCCGGGCGCTAGTTAGAGATGCAAAGAGATTTCTAGCGATACTTGCGCTGTTTTTAACGCAGTCTTTTTAAAGTTCACGCCCACACACTGCGCACACTTTGTTCCGAAATTCAGATTAACATCTTTAATTAGCGGTTGTCTGTCTTGTACGCTAACCCTTCATGTGATTTTTTTTTTATTCTGGCGCAGTCATCAGAAACAGATGATTAATATCGTTCTCGTTAACTGTGATGCACTTTGCTTTAAAAAAAAATATAGAAAAAGAAAATAAAAGTTGATTTGGGTGAAAATTCACCAACACTACAATCAACACAATTTATATAAGGATTATTAACTGTAACTTTATCTAATTCTACACTGATTATTATGTTTTGTCTGTTTCTATTTATTTATTAAAATATTCTCATTTTGGAATCGTTCGAAAAACGCTAAAAATAGATCCGAGCTGAAATTCTCCTCTTTTTTTTTTTTTTCCTCCATCAAATGGGATTAACATTCCGGTCTGCTGCACACGTCCGGGATTTTAACACTGATGGGCCTAATCTAACCTTGTGCTGCATCTGGAGAACTTAAGGTTCCAATCTCCAGATATGTTCCTCAAGGAACCTGCCCATATCTCATCATCTCATCAGATCAGACCCTGGTCTTACATCTGTAGGATCAGATGTTCTTACTTACTGCTGAATATTCCTCCTATCTAAGAATTACAGCATCTCATACAGTAGGTACTTGAAGTCTGAAGGATCTCCGATTACTTCACAACCTGTCCATGTCTCTTCACCTTATCAGAACCAAACCAAAGGACCTGCTTTCACATCTGTTGGCTCAGGTTCTCTGACTTCCCAATGAACAATTCCTGTATGTGTTTTCCAGAATCTCATAAGACCTTCTGTTTCCTTGTGAGACCTGAAAGAACCAACATCGTGTCCCGCAGAACCAGGACCTTCCATTCCAACCCTACGCTTCGTCATTGTCTTATTAATTGTATGTGGTGCCGTATCTTTTAGGATCTGGACCTTTTAGGATTCCAATTTGAACAAGCAGAACCTAGTCATGGGTACCCCATATCCTACTTAATCTCTTCCTTTTGGAGCTGGAGAAAGAACTCAAGCATCTGATGAGACCTTCTAAGTGTTAAGTCTACAGATCAAACCACCTAACATTTCAAATATCCTCCATGTTCCTTCAGGAACCTCCCGGAGAACCTAGTCATTCTTATTCTTGGCCAGTCACACCTATCAGTATTTTCTGCTGAATTTTTGACTTCTTGTGGAAGTCAAGAATTCTTTACACAGTTCCTGGTATAAACGATCGTTTGGTTCTGAAGTTCTAAGATTCCTGGTTCTGAATTCATTTCTTAAATAACCAGTCTACATGTTGGTCTTCTTAGCCAAAAAGGAACAATGGTTCCCTGTCTGTTCCTTGAGGATCCAGTCCACATTTTTGACTCTGACATTCCAGTTTACCCCTATAGTACCTTATGGGTTGCTCTGTAAGTACCTGTGGTTCTCAGATCCCAATGTGTTTCTAAAGGAACATCAGAATATCCCTGTTTCTTTCTCGTCAGACCATAGCATTCAGGCATCTCACTTCCTTTTATCTCATTTTTATCTCATCTGCTGTAGTTTGTGTCATTTTGCAAGAGTTCTCAAATTTCTGAGTGCTCCTTGAGGAACCTGTGCACATTCGGACTTGACTCACAAGAGCAGATTCTCATCGTTCACGTCCTGGAGTCAGGTGCTTCCTGCTGTAGAATGCTCAGACACTCATGTCTTGAGCTTTCTCATGTTGAGTTCCTATTGTTTTCCAGAGTGTTTCATCCCGTCCACGTTTGGGTTCTTCTGATCGTAGCAGAGTGTAAGAGATGTTCAGACTTCGATTATTTTCAGGTCTTTTGGGAGCTGGAACAGAACCAGAATCTGGACCTTGTTCCTGGAGATCTTTAACCTGCAGCACTAATATTCAGACGTCCTTGATAACTTCAGATCAGACATGGAACCAGACTGATAGTGGTGACGGAACATAATGAGAACCAGACTCGTAGTGGTTTAGGATCTCCTGGTTTCGGGCTCTATGATCTGGTGGTGCTTTTGTAGCTCAGGACTTGTGGTTCATCCTAAAGTCGGTTCCATTTTCTGTTCAGATTCACAGTGAGACGAAAAGCAGAAATTGTGGACGGGGATAGAAATAGAGCAGAGCGCTGATTGGCCAAAGAGCTTTAGGATTAACTTCCTGCTTTAGATATTTGTTCCTGCTGTGACATTTTGCTCCCTATGTAGGGTGCAACGTAATGGTGCAGTAGATTTGTAGAATGGTGCTGTCAGATGTTCGTATCAGAGCGTCCTCACACGGCGACGTCAGCGTGGTTATTGGTGCGTCTCCAGTTGGTTCGCGTGCTGAAGTTGAAGACTTCTGAGCAATAGGCTGGAACCCCACGCCTTTATAAACGCCGCAGTCTCGGCGTGGTGGAGCGTTTCTAAAATCGACAAGCACAAATCTCCTCAAATCAGTTCAAGTATTTAAAAATTTTGATTTGTAAACAAGTCTACTAGATCTAAAAACAGAGACGTGCTCGTTGTCGTTCCTCATCGTCTTAATCAACATGGTGATGATGTCATCGTGTTCCGCCGTGCCTAATATAGTCATATTTTTTGTATGATTTGTTTTCGTTTGTTTAATCAATTATGCTGATTTTAATTTTGATTCTTGATCTTGACAACTGTCAATCATTCTCCCTCTGACCAATACGCCAGTGTGTGTGTATATTGAGGGGGGCGGGTGGTAGGTGGGGCTTGCTTTTTTCTTTTTTCCTAATGGAGCACCTTATAGCTTATGATTTAAAGATTTTATTATATTAGGTTTACAGATTTAATATATTTGCCTTCTAACATATCAGTACTGGAACGATCGCGTATTAACGTCAGATCTGATCAAACTTTCTTTGTTGTTTGTTTTTGTTTGTTTTTGACTCCAGTCCCAACAGGGGAAACGTATTAGCAATGTGCTAGCTAGCATTGCAAGTTTTTTTTTTTCTGACGAAGTGCCTAAAAACATTTCAAATGTGATCTTTGGAAAGTGTTGTTGAGTTGAACACACTGACACACACGCACGCACACGATGATTTCTTATTTAATGATTTTATTTCCGCACTCCTCCTTACTAAATCGCGCTTTATTTCAGGTAACCATAGCAACCTGTTATCACCTTCCATTGTCTTAACAACAGAACTAAAAACCAATCGTAATAAGACGTTTATTTATTTCTTGAGTTGTGTGTTGTGTCTCTGTCTGTTTATTAACCCGATCGCTCGAGCAGAGCCGTAGGAATTCTCTTTTTATCGTTGCTAATGTTATAATCTAATAATTAATGACTCTGTGCAATAACAGCTGTTTGTTTTTAAGTGTGTGTGTGTGTGTGTGTGTGTGTGGCGAGGGTGAGAGATGATGTTGTAGAGAAGCGTTGCTGCGGTACACACTGAGGCTCTGCTCCTCACATCAGCGCGTGAAAAAAGCACGAGTGTCGAGGGGAAAACCTCTGGCACTAAACACACACACACACACACACACACACACACACACACACACACACACACACACACACTTGTGTCCTCCTCTTCTGAGAACAAAAGGATTGTTTTATATCAGGGATGAATAAAGATAATTTAACATAAACACCAAATTTTCTTTGTCCTTTTTAAAATTTTATTTGTTTATTTTATTTCATTTATGTGTGTGTATACGAGTTTTTCATTGAATGTGTGTGTGTGTGTGTGAGTGTAGACATGATCTGTAATAGGTTTGTGTGCTGTAAAGTGTAAAGTAATAAAGTATCAGTTAAAGTTTCACGTTAATTTTTATCAATTTTACAAATCAGTAATTTCAGCTATTTTCATACAAACACACACGCACTTTTTGTGGCCCATAAATAATGGAACAAGGGGCTGACAAACAGTTGCATGGCCGGGTGCGGCCTGTTCCCTCGTTACACCATGACTGATCAAGCAGATAAAAGTCCTGGAGGTTTTTTTTCTGAGTGTTACATTTGCATTTTGTAGCTGTTCACTCCAAATCTCATCATGAGGTCCAAAGAGGTGTCTGTGCAAGTGAAGGAGAAAAAAACTAAATGATCCCAGCAGAGAGAGAGAGAGCAAAAAAATTGGGAGTGGCCACTCCAACAGTCTGAAAGATTCTTAAAGAGAAGGAATTAATTGGCGAGCTCAGCAACACTCGAAGAATCCTGGAAGACAACTAGAGCGGACGCCTGCAGAATTCTGTCCATAGTGAAGGAGAACCCTTTCACATCATCGAGTCAAGTCAGTAAGACTCTTGAGGAGGTGGGCGTGTCATTGTCAAAGTCTACAGTCGAGAGACGTCCTAAATTCCTTATTCATGGATTTATGCCTTGAATAGAGACGCTTCACAACAAGGTGCAAACCACTGGTACGACTCAAGAACAGAAAACTCTGATGAAGCCAAGATTAACTTTCACTAGAATCATGAAAAGAGAAAAGTAAGGAGAAGGAAAGGAACAGCTCGTGATCCAAAGCATACGTGGGTGTGGCTGCCAGAGGAACCAGAGGAACCAGGTCACTGGTGTTTATTGACCCAAGTGTCAAGTGTGGGATGAATTCTGACGTGTACAGGGTGATGCTCTGCTCTGAGTTTCAGCCAAATGCTGTAAAAATCCGATAGGACGCCGCTTCATACTGCAGATGGATAATAACCCAAAACATACAGTGAAAGCTACCCAAGAGGTTCTCAAGGAAAATAGGTGCGATATACTTATATCACCTGATCTCAACCCAGTAGAGCACGCCCTTCACTTCCTGAAGACAAGCAGCAGATGAAGGCAGCTGCAGTAAAGCAAAGTCACAGCATTTCGAGGGAGGAAACTCGGCGTTCGGTCATGTGACTTTAGGTGACTTCAGTCACCGACAGCAAAGGATTTTCAAGTGTTAACAACAAGCCTTATGTTTGTAAGCCACACAAATGTGTGTGTGTGTGTGTGTGTGTGTGTGTGTGTGTGTGTGTGTGTGTGTGTGTGTGTGTGTGTGTGTGAAAATGGCTGTAATTCCTGAATGGTAAATGCCTTAAAGCTTGTCAAATCCCTTAAAGCTGAAAGTCTTGACTTCACTCACATCTTGTGTGTTTCATTTCACATTCAGTGTGCGGGTGTACAGAGGACCTAAACACCTTACCGTTATTCCAAAATTAAGGAATACTTAATTACTTAATATTAAAATTCATATTCTTGTTTTGTTAGATCATGTAGAATCCAGTCTAATGATAAATAATTACTGATATCACCTTGAAGTTGATTGTTTTTCTCTAAAAGCACAGCGACTTACTATTTTTTTAATTTTTGACCATTTATAGTATATATACTGTGTGTGTATATATATATATATATAGTATATAATGTCAGTGAAAAGAACTACAGTAGTTCCTCATGTTATCAGCAGCTAGTTAGCAGCTATGAGCTGTTACTATGGAAACCATAATCATAATGTATCAGAGCGAGCTCATTAATATAAACCTATGCCACTGTCTGAGCCGCTGTTATGGAGAATTAATCAACACCTTCTGACCAATCAGAGCGCAGAATGAGATTTCTCATCATGATGTAAATTTGTGTTCAAGGCATGTCGTGGTGTTTATGAGCTATGACAAGTGTGAGATTGAATTTTTGTGCTCTTAAAACGTGTGTCAGGCCAATTAGCGTCTAGGGGCTCGCTGTCATCAAACACACACACACACACACACACACACACACACTAGTACATCATGTCCTATGGTTGAGTGCTGCTGGATTAAAACATTCTGATAAAGAAAAAAAGTCACACAAAAGTAATCTATATAGTTATTTAATAATGAATAATCCTTTATAGTACAAAAGTACAAAACACTTAAGTCTGTGTGTGTTTGCTGGTAGAAATATGAAATGATTACCGACAGTAGATAATGTACTTAATACTATTATTGCTACAGACATTGTAATGACTGATTAACACTTTATTTGCATCATGCTAACTGTGCTAACTTACTCTTAGCTAGCTAAATCCATCATTAGCATGTTTTGGATAAGATTTTAGAGCCTGTCAGGAGCTAGCAAACATCTGAACAATACCTTCCAAAGTTAGCATCAGTCCACTAGCATCATGCTAAATGAGCTAACTGGGCTAACTTAATGATGCTAGCTTAAATTCATCATTAGACATGTTAGCACTTTTTTTTTGTATTGTAAAAATTTAATCCACTTACGTTACAGATAAAACATGTAGATTTGTGTTCACATTAAATTTACCTCCAGTCAGGGATTAGTAAACACGTACTGTAGCAATGCTAATGGGGCAAATGCTAATCATACGCTACATGCAGCTTATCTGCACTTTATTTAAATAACAGCCGCTATTAGATTCAGACCACCATGCTAAAGGAATATGCGCTAAATTCATGTATTTAACCTTTAATGCAAAAGAATGCAGGTACAGTCAGGTCCATAAGTATTTGGACAAGGTGAGGAATTGTAACATCTGTGTCTCCGTACATCACCACAGCGCGGCTAATAATGTGCTGAAAGTCGACACTTCAGTCAGCTTCGTTACACACACACTGTGGGTGGTGGAGTACAAACACACACACACACACACACACATACACACTGTCTAACTGTCCACATACTCATGTGTGCTCATGCTAGCTGTGCTACTACAGCAATACACCATGTTAATTCTAACCTTTCTTGGCATTCTGGTGTGTGTGTGTGTGTGTGTGTGTGTGTGTGTGTGTTTGCCAGAGGTCAAAGGTTAATAATTGAGAGGTGAGTCGGAAGGTCAGGGGCGTGATGGGCATCTAGACAGGCTTTTCACACTGATCACAAGTACGCCCTCTGGTGTCAGGGTCCCGCTAACAGACAGAGGGTCCATGTCCTCCGGCAGCAAAGCCTTGTGGGTAAATTTGTCCATGACACAGCCGTCATCTCCAACCTGCGAGATGGGACAGAAGGGACAGTTTTATATCTATATATTTCCACTTAAACTATTTTGACACACACACACAAACGCACATACACATGCACACACACACACACACACACACACACACCTTCTCAGCGTGAATAACGACGCTGCTGTTGAAGGCCATCACCACTATGTCATGCGGCTCAAATCGACTGACGTCTGCCGAGGTGTAATAACGGTCGTCCACCCAGATCGCTCCTGAACTGACTGCAACACACACACACACACACACACACACACACACCAGTGTTTTATTCCCCTTATAACACCATCTCACCAACAAGTACAATCCTATTTATTAAAGTAGATCATACGTTTTTATCCATTTAAAGCTGCAGCTCCTGTTCCTGTCAGCACTGATGTTCTAGAAGCTGCACACACTCGTTCCCGCATCAGTCTCTCTCTCTATATATATTCTCTCTCTCTCTCTCTCTGAGTTAATAAACTGTACACACAGAAGCGTACACTCCTCCTTTGTCCTGATGTCAGAAAACTGAAAGTTACAGCTTGACACTGGAGACTCCTTCCTGAAATGTTACATAAACGCCTCATCAAAAGCTCTTACACAAGCACCTGTTACCATAGAAACCTGTTTCTATCTGTTTTCATGAGGTCTGTTAGATTACATCACACTCTTTATTTCATGAAATGTGTGTGTGTGAGAGAGAGAGAGAGAGAGAGAGAGAGAGATTTTACGCCAACCTCCGGAGATAATGTGGCTTTTAAGTGCCTGTAATTCCACCGTGCAAATCTCTCTCTCTCTCTCTCTCACTCTCTCTCTCTGTCAATTTGCCTCTCCTACACTACAGTATTACACACACACTCTCTCTCTGTCTCTCTCTCTGTCTCTCTCTCTGTCTCTCTCTCTGTCTCTATGATGTAATGGTCAGTCTGGAGCCTAAGCACTGATGAACGGGAAGGTTTAGGGAGAAATAACGCTGCGAGAGAAGAACAGCCTCCTGCTCTCCCGCGTCCCTGCACTCACGTCTCCTTCATGATTCAGAGCGAGGTGAAGGTTCAACACTAATATTTTATAATATTTAATTTTATAAATAAAGATCATGTCCTATAATATATATATAATCCTATAATTTGTCCCATCTCATTTGTCTGTGGATAATTTATTTTCACCTATAATAAAAATTTTCATCTATTTTGCATTTCACTTCCACCAACTTTATAAACGTAACAATCTTTGTCTGGTTTATCAGCTGCACGTCTCACCGTGTGCGTCTCCGCAGCTCCAGTCACCTCGGTAACCCGCTGTGTGGGATGTCGCGTCTCCCTGGCAACCACCAAACGTCTCTCTCTTGCTCACGAACGTCTCCGAGTCGCCTTCGTGACCCCCGAAAAGCGCCGTCGCTCTCTGATCCAGGAACGGCATGAAGAGTGAGTCTGCAGGAGGAGAGGAAGCTGCTGTTTGGACGGACGTGACGCTGCTGCAGCTGTACCTGGCTGAAGAACGGAATGAGGATGAGGACGAGCGTGAGGAAGAGCAGCTGGTCAGAGAGGTCATGGTGCTGGAAGAGGCAGGAGATCAACTCTGGAGCCGGAGAATTTTGCGGGTCTGATTTAACCCGTGGCCCAGGTGCATTGTGGGTCTGAACGGCGCTCTTCCTGTGTCCATACATGGCCTCCTCGCTCTTGGCATCGGAGCTCCGGGAATAACTGAAGAACTGATAAGGCGTGGAAAAGCTCTTCAGAAGACACTTCAAAAGGAGCGGGAGAGATACGCAGGAACCAACCGACCATCGCGGCTCCTCAACGTTCTCCACCAACCTGCTGCTGAAACACTCGGCTCTAACGCCTGACTCCTGACTCAAACAACCCAAAAATACTGAACAATATTAAACATACATATTTTATCAAATTATATTGGACAAGTTTGTTTTGAAATTGAAAACTTTTTTAAAAATCAGTAAAAAAAAAAAAATCTTTGGGCTAATTTGAGTCCCAATTTGATGTGAAAATGATTATTTTTAAAAGATTAGAAATGATCTCCAGTGCTGGTTTCTGTTCTCATGCTCTCTGCCCCGGACCACATCCGCGTCCTGAGATGGGTTTCAGCTCTCTCCAAATCCTGGCTGTTATTCTGCTCCAGTCGCTTCCCCAGTCCCTCCTCTAGCCGTCCTCGCCTAATCTCATTTTATATTCGAGTTCCTTCAGTTCCCAGATTTGTCCCCTGATCTGATGACCCTCTTCTCTTCTTCTCATTCAGCAGGACTCTCAGCTCAGACTCTCCCAGGGTTTCTTGTTGGGAAAACAATGTACCATCCTGGATGGAACAGTGTTCTCCACACAGTTAATATGTCCCATGATGCAATGGGTCAGACGGTCAGCTGGGCTGTAGGGTGCTTCCCAGATCTCCACAGGCCTTTTCTCTGGTGTATATTCTGGAAGCAGATGGATGAGATTGTGATCAGAGCAGCCGAGCTGGGGGAGGGAGGGTGTGTGTGTGTGTGTGTGTGTGTGTGTGTGTGTGTGTGTGTGTGTGTGTGTGTGAAATCATCCTTGACATGTGCATACGGTTTGATCAATATGACCAAAGAGTTCCAGGTGTTGACTC
>JAQMYI010000003.1:28113615-28123704 GCA_030014275.1 Clariallabes melas | reverse complement strand
GCTGATATCTCTGCGTGTGTGTGTGTGTATGTGTGATTCAAGTGTATTAAAATGACAATATCTTCTTTAGACTCTGTCTCTCTCTCTATCTCACACACACACACTCACATTACCTGTTCGTAGGCCTGCTTGTGTGAAAAACCTGAAACAATGACGCTCATGCACATGTATATTAACCGGATGTAAACCGGAATCCTGCGCGCGCGCGACAGCATGACGAACCCGGTCTATAGATGGAGTTGGAGCGCGCGAGCCTCATCCTCGCGGACACCCTGCAGCAACAAGCGCGCGCCACAGGTTTCATAACGGCATACACACACACACACACACACACACACACACGATATTAAAGAGAGAGATGCTCGAAAAACATAACAGGAGACAGAGGAGAAGCGGTGAGAGGTTGCGCGAGAACATAAAAAAATGTTGTCTCTAACAGAGACAGTGTCCCATCAACTAATGATTAAAAATACACGACCGCACCTGGACCTTATACATATAAAACACACACTAGAGAGAGAGAGAGAGAATGATCAGAGTACCCCGGTGCCGCTCGCGCCGCAGAAGAGCAGCAGCTTTTCCATGTGCACACCGGCAGCGCGAGCGCAGACCGCTCCTCACAGTAGACATGCCACGTCGCCGTTCAGCTAACGGACCCCCCCGTCCTCCCTCTCTGTCTCTCTTTAATTCAGTCGCCAAAAAAAAAACTGCATTTCTATAGCAACCGGTCACCGCGGAACGGATCTTCTCTCCGGGGTTGATGGAGAAAGTGGGGGTAGGGGGGGGGGGGTGTCTGTGAGACAGCTCGTGTCGCCGCGATGCCCAGAATGACGTCACGAGCGTCACGTCACATCGAACGGTTACAGTTCAATTGGGTGGCTCGCGCTCCAAATCAAAATCTCCCTCTCTCTCTCTCCGCGCACGCACGCGCACACACACACAGCGCTGCTTGTTAAATGCACGTTGATGCTTTATGTTGGATAAATGCTTTTTTTTTTTTTTTTAAACAATGAATTAAAATGCAGCACGGTGTCTAAAGGCTTCCCTGCACGTGCGCTGAGTGTTTACACTCCTCACTTCCGGCCATTTCAAGTAGAAAATAAAATACGAATAAATGCAACTTTTCTGTTATAACTGGATTATTGTAATAATTAACTTTATATATCAGTGTTTCGGGCTCATGTTGTGGAATAAAAATAAATAAATAATTTTTGTAAAGCTAACCAATAAGAAGGGGAGTAGTTTCATCACGTGACTCACAGGTCGCTAATTAGCAAGATTAATTAGCAACACTCGATCAACTGACGGCAGAAAAATGTCTGAATGGCTTTTGGGGTAGAGCGTTAGTTATTTAATTCCTCCACAGCTAAACTTTCAGAAGAGGCAGATTAATGAGTTCTCCAACACCTAATAGAGTGGACGTTTAGCCAGAAAAACACATGCTTTAGCACAGCAAGCTAACTAACCTAGCAAACCCTAACCATGAACAAAATTCATGGTTGTTATGGCAACATTAGCTTAACAAATGCTAGCGCTTTCTCACACAGCAAGATGCTGAGGCTGTAATTCGTGACTCTGAGCGTGAGGTCCCACTGTGTTCCACAGTTCCTGCATGTTTACTCATACATATGCATAGAGCGGGGACCTGAGAACAGAACGAGCAGTTTAGTTATGCTAATTAGTTATGCTAATGAGCTAATCAGTACAGTGAAAGATGCTGAAGAAAATAAGTGGAGATGTGTTTGTTTCAGCGGAGGCTCGATTAAGACGTCTTTGTTTAAAATTCACATTTAAAGTCATTAAAACTTAAAAGAAAAAAAATCAAACTTCATGCTAACATTGCATGTGTAGATCGCTTACACAGCTAACTAGCTGTGAAAAGTCACATGGTAAATACTAACGGCTAAACACTAAATCCTGAACAGTCTGTGTATCTCTTGTTTGCTAAGCTAAGCACGGAACTACAGTATATCGTACTGTGTTTGCTAGGCTAAGCACTAAACTATATTATATTTGCTAGTAAATACATGAGAGCTTAGTGTTTAGCCATGTGTGCGAAATCTCGTCTCTTGTTTGCGTTAAACAATTGATAAACTGATTGCTGCTTTTAGTCAAGTGAATGATTATTCTCGTTCTTCAGTAGGTAACAGCCACCATGCAGCATTAACCTGAAGATTAGCTAGAGAACAAGACGAATAGCGAGACAACAATGCCTGCTATTTCTGTCGGCTCTTTATAACGACTCGAGTGGTTCTCTCTTTCTTCTCTCTCGGTTCTCTCGGCGCCAGGCGCATGATGAGGCCCGGTGGTGGGTGGCTAAAAGAACATGAGTACAGCGTTCTTCTATTTCCAGACATACAAAGCTCTTTTTTTTTTCAAAAAATGTTGGCACCTCGAGGTAGCGGTCCAGCTCCTCGAACGGGACGCTCAGGAGGCGTGGCAACCTTCTGTGTGCGGTCCCGCCCAAAAGCGCAAGGTCAGATAAGGAGCTCTCAGCGCTCCAGTCCACGTGAAACTGTCCGCCCGCCACTGTGGAGAGGAACAACATCACATGACATCACAGCATGTAGCATGTTAGCATATTCGCGTACTGACACGCCACCTGATACCTGAATGTAAACTTTATTTCCTGTAATGATGTCAGAGAAGTTAAACTAGTAAATACACATAAAGGTATCTTTATTAACTTAACATGTTAATTTTAAGTTTAAATAAAAAAATATATTTTAGCAATATATATGCACCAGAATTTGTAGTTGTTTTTTCTTTTTAAAATTATTTTCTTTCCTTATATTTATTGATGCCACGTTTTAATTTATGGTACACATTTCAAAAAAAGGGAAATTAGCAAAACAAATGAATTAATAACAGCTAGCTAAGAATCAGCGGGCTGATATTTCTTTGGATGATCACAAGAAATAAAACTTTTTGTTACACAATATGTTTTATTTATGTGTTTTTACATTTATGCCCAAACATATTTGAAATATACATGTTTTGAGGGAGTGTAGATATCAGGTGTCGTTGCCGTCCAAACAACCACTGGGCGTCCTCGGTCAGTTACCATGGCAACCAGATGTACAAGTTGGAACGAGGCAGATCATCGTTTTTTTTTGTGTGTGTGCATTTAAACTTTTTTTTCTCTTTGCATGCTTTCATAAAGCTGATGTTAAACAGCGCATGCTGCTCTTTCAGGACTTCACGCGACAAACTGCAGACCCGAGGAAAGGAAGTCACAATGGTTCACAAGCGCATGGATATCTGTGGATATCCACCAGGAAGCACGCATCTCACCTAAAAACCACAGGTGAAATCACCTCCTGCCTGCCAGCCCATGCAAAACAGGCCAGTACTCTTTACCTTATTTTATACAAGTACATTCTAGTTTAGGATTAGTTGAGAACTATACTACTACTAATATCACTACAACTAATAATAATAATAATAATAGTAATAATAATACTCCGCATCACTTTTGATTGGAACCTGACTGAAAAGTGTTGATTAATTTTCTCTAACAGCAGCTCTGACCTCACGCAGGAACGCGTCTGGTGTGTAAAGTGGCTAATGCACGAGTTGCTTCATTCTAGACTATTAACTCGTTTGAGCTAGTTGGATTTTTTTCTTTTTCTAACAATATCCTCATTCTTTCTTTAAAATGAGCTAGCTGATTTTATTTATAGAAGATGTTTTTGAACAATAGCTTTTTTTGTTTTTTTACAGCTAGCTAAACAGCTAATCTTGTGGCATTTGCTTTGTGATATTCTACAAATGCAGTGCTTTGGAAGATATCCACTTTCTGTTTCAAAGCAAAAAAATGCAGCTTATGTTTTTTTTTTCACATTTTATTCTCCTTTGCAAACACTTTAAGTTCTAAATGACTAGCATGACCGATTTTAAGTTATAAAAATGATACTGAAAATGTTTCAGGATTCATGTGTTTTAGCATGAGTACCAGCCGACCGAAGTACCTTTTAGCCCCTGGTGCTTCGGTCAACCTGCACTTGTGCTTATGATCCCGCGAGGCCGTGCAGCGGAGTGAGTTACAGCTCTACTGTACCCTGCATGTGAGCGCGCAGCCTCATCGACACCCTCACTACAGCAGCGACTTGGGTTGCGCTTCCTCTTTATCATCGCTCGTGTTATGTTCCGGTTGATACTCGACACGCCGCGGGTCTTTTCACTGCGCACAGCGGCGTGTGTAAGGCTGCGACCTCGCCCCTCAACCCGCTCGAGCCAGTGAAACCAAAGACGTGATGAAAAACATCTTCGTGTGTGAGGTGCGGTCCGGGATTTGTCTTTAATCCCAAAATCCTTACTAGTGTCTAGTGCAACACACACACTTATCATTGAGAATTTTAGTATTGAATCTGTTCTCAATCAGAAACAAATCAGAATCAAATCATAGCCAATTCATATTTGATTAGAGTCAGATATCAGTCACCACTAAGCTCTGATATACCGTAATCAAAAACATGATTTTCTTTATTTCATGGTCTTTAATCTGCGCACTGACTGATCAAAGACTGACTTAACAAAACCTTTTCACTTTGACACCAAAAACACTGACGATATGCACGGTGTATTTCTACTGAAATCACATCTATGGCACTGGATTCACAGCTACAGTGTTTAATTCAGCTCTAGAGTATTGAATCATCACGAATCCACGTCAGAGTTCAGGTCCTCCGACTAAAAACGAACACTGCAGATGTGTCAAAGTAACTGTTTATTTGACTGTTAGTGATTCATTACTTAATACAAATACTACATGCAGTGTTTAATCCATAGTCAGAGTACTTAGTTACATCCCACAGTATTTAGTTCCATTTTAAATTGTAAAGCAGAGATTAATTTTTTTACACACAAACCAACAATTTATACTTAATTTAATACTAAAATAAGCCCAGTTTCATTGAGCTCCAGAGTGTTAAATCTGCCCTCAAATGTTTTATTTAACTGACAGTTAATTCATCTTCATTAACCGTGTTCAGTTAGATGTGGTGAAATAGTTGAGTGAAGTGTTGTAAACGTTTGACGTAAACAGCACGAGCGAACTCAACACCGTAGGGATTAATGCAACACCGGGAATTTTTCGTCTTGTCCCCGTTTGTCCGTATCGAGTCCATCTGGTGTGAGAAACACTCACCGCCTCACACTGAGCAACAGGCGGAAAGGTTCGAGGCTACCAGCAGCTCGGGCCATCTGGAAGAGTGTGACGGTTAAAATGACCTCACCTCAACTTAATAGTGTGTGTGTGTGTGTGTGTGTGTGTTGGCTCTAAGCAGCGTTTGACTTATACTGAATATTACCAGCGAGACTCATCTTGGCTATTGCCTGTGGGGAGTTAGGGCGAGGACACCTGTACCTCTACCTCTGTACCTGTGTCTCTAACTGTGTTTTTATCTGTGTCTCTAGCGGTATCTCTACATGTATCTCTAAATGTGTCGCTACAGATATCGCTTCCTGTATATTTGCCTGTATATTTATCTGTATCTCTACATGTGTTACTACTGATATCTGTACCTGTATCTCTGCATCTCTAACCGTATCTCTACATGTATCTCTGCCTATATATTTACCTGTATCTCTGAGTATCTCTACCTGTACCCGTATATGTGCCTCTCCCTGGACCTTCATCTGTTTAGTGCTTCATATCTTTACTTTTGTTTAAACTGTTCGGTGGGCGTGGCCTAAACTCAAACTTTATTCTTCAACGCACATACAAACACACACTTTTTGCTGATAAAAAGAAATCAGAACAAAACAGGCGATTAAAAATTTTTTTTGTTTCAGTCTAATTTGTGTTAAATACAGAATGACGTGTAATCTGACTTTTGAGAGATTGTGGTATAAATGTCCACCATGAGTGTGTGTTTGTGTGTGTAGCTTGGTTAACCCTTGTGACATCTTCACACCAGGTTATGATAATGGGAGAGTTTCACTTCTACTCTACAAGTGTCCCCGACCCCTGTTACACTTTACTGACAACGACTAACCAGATATTCTTTGTAATGGGGTGCCATTACTTTTTAAAGAACGCTTCTTTATGTTTGAAACACATTTTTGATGCAAACCTATAATTTTAAGTATACCAAGTTAGTATATCAACGCACGTGCTGCTTATGTAAGGTATGCAGAAGGGTGCCAAAACTTTTGGCCCTATATTATATTATATTATATTATATTACATTATATTATATTATATTATATTATATTACATTATATTCGTTTCGCGTGCGCAGTCCTGTCCCTTAGCAACGGAGGACCGGGTCCTCGCGCGCGCCGCATCTCCATCAGGCGTTTTTTTTTTTTTTTTTTTCATGCGTGAATTGTGTTGCAGGGTCGCGAGCGCAGCATCAGCAGCATCCAGTCCGCATTACTGCCGTCACACACACACACACACACACACACGCTGCGGACCATCCTGCATCCTGTGTACCATGCTCTCTCGCTCACATACACACACACGCGCATCAAAAGCCCGCAGAATCCACGCGTGCACAATGAAAGCTCGTGCAGTGCGGTGTTTCACGCAACGTGCTCTCTCTCTCTCTCTCTCTCTCTCTCGTGCTCGGAGCAGGCAGAGCGGAAGTGGGTTCTTACCTACGGGGGTCTTGGAGGCGACGCAGCCCATGCTTACACACTGACCTGCAGTGCATCAACACACACACACACACACACTTTCTCTCTATAGGGCGCTGCTCGTTTCCGCGTCCGGTTAATCGGTTACCTTTGCAACTTTCTGCTTTGCTCTCTCTCTCTCTCTCTGTCCTGTTGTTGTGTGTTGTTTGCCCAAACCGAGCCCCCCACACACCCACACACCCCTACACACCCCCCGCCCCGCACTCACCACTACGTCACGCGGGGAAAACTCGACGCGTGCGTTTCAGCACCTTGGCGGCGGGACAGCGCGTGCGTGCTCGAGCTCCCAGTCGGCGGCCGCAGCATTGGGTGTCTCTGACTCCGGTCTTCTTCTTCTTCTTCTTCTTTTTTATTCTTCTTCTTATTATTCTTTTTCACTTGCCAGCTCTTTCTCCTCCAGCGTCTGAAATGTTGCTTTATGTTGTTGTTGTTTCTTTTTTCTTTTCTCTTTTTTTTTTTTTTTTTGCACGAGCGCAAACACAGCGCGGTAAACGAGTGAGAAATCGGGAGCGCGCGACCTGCGCTTAATAAATCCTGTCCGTTTTGGCTCCGCCCACAAGGCGAGATATATGAAGGCGGAACGAGTTGTGATTGGACACACAGGGGAGAGAGAGCGCGCGAGAGAGAGAGAGCGCAGTACAGTACAGTACAGTACATATTCCCCTCAGTAGCATTATATACTGTATAGATGGTATGGTATACCTGGTGCACGTGCGGGTAGACACGGGCGCCGACGTCACTGATTGGTTAATTGAGTCCTCGTCTCTGTGGGCCGCCGAAAAAAACAAGGCTACCAATTAGATCATTAAGCGCTCGAGCTTGTTACTTCGGCTTAGGCCAATAAATAGAGGCAAATATGATTTGTTTGATTTACTGTAAAGTACACCATGTGATTTGTAATGCTTTTTACAGATCAAAAAGTTCTACATCCAACAAAATGCGTCTGATTTGATCACGTGATTTCCAGGTCGCTAATGAAAGGACGCCTAGGGTTCCGCCTGATTCCGTCTCTTTGATGATTTAAGCTTATTTGTTTGTAACAGTGCAGCAGGAATATCAGGAATATCAAAAACATTTAATTTTCGAACAAAAAATCAGAGAAGACGACAGAACTGGAACTGGACAGCGCAGTGCAACCGATATTATACCTTAGGTTTATTTATATTACCTTTAAATTAAATAATTAAAAAATATGGGAAACCCATCCAATGTTGATCACGTGACTGTCTTTGCTGTTGTTTGCTGAGGGCCTCCATGATTTTTAATGCATCAAACAGAAAGTCATATTAAAGCAGCAGTACAGTTAATGTGAGGCGCAGTAACACTGAGCATTATGCAGGGTGTTATTATATTACATTATATTACATTATATTTGATTATATTATACACTACTCTGTGAAGATGCTCTTTGGTTTGTCTTGTACAGTTCTTCTAAGAAGAAAATTGTACAAAAGCATCAGGAGAACATGTAAACTCCACACACACAGTCCCCAAGGCGGGAATCGAACTCGGAACCTGGAGGTGCAAAGCGACAGTTCTAACCACTAAGCCATTGTGCCGACTTTTTAAAAATACCCTTATTCAAGCTGTGAGCCCTGAGAACGCTTTCATCTAAGATTGTGTCTAATTAATCAACTGCTGACTCCGCCCCTTTCTCCTGCTTGGAGCAAGTTCACCCCTTTCCTCTACATAGAGCAGGGTCTTCTGCTGGCCCCACCCCTTTCTGCTGTGCAGCATGGGGGTGTATGATGGCCTCGCTCCGTTCCAAATACAAAGAGTGAGTTTTTTGGTTTCCTCAAGTCTGTTTCTGTTACATAGAACAGGAGTGACTGGTGGCTAAACAGAGCAGGTCTGTCTTTTGGGTCCTTCTGTTTCCAGTGCGTAGAGCAGTCCTGGCTGGTGGCTCCGCCCATTTATCCTATGTAGAGCAGCTCTATCTGATGGGGCCACCCTTTTCCATCCACATAGAGTAGGTCAATTTGGTGGCTCTGCATCATTCTCCAACGTAGGGCTGCTCAATTTTTTACTTTTCACAAAACGATATACAAAGTTAAATAATAAAGTAAAGCATTTATTTATTAATGAATCAACAACATGATCAATAAAGTTAATTCCACAACATCAGTCTCACATTTCTAGCTTTCCTCTAAATGTGAGACTCAACTTGCAGATTCCTAGTGCTTGTGTTTGTGTGTGTGTGTGTGCGTTGTGTAATCATGCGCCTACACACACTCTAAACATAGAGGCGAGCATTGACCCACACTCTCTCTCGCTTCTCCTGAACATCACACGTTGCTCAGACGCTTCAGATCTGGCGAGTGGGAGCGGTGGAAAGAAAGCAAGAGAAACCATCAGATGCATAACTGCGAAAATAATAGCCGGGGATTCTGGGAAAGGAGGCGGAGTTCACAGGGTCACTGTTGGAAAACACTCAGCAACAACTGGAACATTTTCAGCAAAGGAGATTCTGAATGTTTGATATTATTTTTAGCGTTGAAAAGAAAAGCCAGTGATTCAGTGCGGAACTCCTCATCACAGGCGAGTGACTGTACTCTCACAAGCCACGCCCACTTTCTAACCTTAACCGTAACAAGGTGCAGACATGGCTCCCAATCTTCATCCTCCTCCTCCTCATCATCCTCATCCTCATCCTCATCATCCTCCTGCTGAAATACATCAATACATCCGACAGTAAATCCTCCCAGTAAACACACCGGCGTCTCTCACTGCCTGCGATCCTGAGTGTTTACTCGCTCGTAACAGGAATACAACAAGTAACACACAGTAAGATAAGACTCTGTGACAGTAAGAAAGAAAGAAAGAAAGAAAGACAGAAGAAGCAGAGAAATAATAAAGAGTAGAAAAAGAAGAGATGAAAAAATAAAGAAAGAAATGTAAAGGCAAAAAGAGAACTTAAGAAAGAAAGAAAAGAAAGAAAAACTAACAAAAACCAACAGAAGTCAGTCTCTCTTCTTTTCTCTGTTTTTTTTGTTCTATCTATCTGTTTCTCTCTCTCTCTCTCTCTCTCTCTCTCTGCATTAGTAAGCTGTGTCTCAGCACCTCCTTCAGGTAAGCTGGTTAAACTGCATTTCTTTCCACATAATGTTTAAACGTTACTTTAAATAATAAACATAAAGGAGAAAAAAGTAAAAAAGAAAATAAAAGAACATGAATGAGATTGAAGAAAACATGTGGATGTGTAAGTCAGAAGATCACAACAGTAATAGATAAACTAAAAAATAATTAAAAGGAGCAATAAAAAAGGGAATATGTTTGTGTCTGTGGCCATATGATGTGGGGTGTGTGTGTGTGTGTGTGTGTTGTGCTTTAGTGTGCTCTGACCCTGTGCTCCCCAGTAGGTGGGGCAGTGTTTCGGGGTTTGGGGGGGGGGGGGGGGGGTCATGGGCTATAAAATAAATTTAACGGAAAGATGCTGTTGCTAGG
>JAQMYI010000003.1:28042089-28053409 GCA_030014275.1 Clariallabes melas | reverse complement strand
ACCCCCCTCGCATGTACTGAACGCGTGCGCACCCTCCAAAATTTTCGCTTGTGGGTGTGCCTTGTGAATTTTTTTCAATTAAAAATGTACCTTGGCTCAAAAAAGGTTGAAAAACACTGCTTTAGTGCACCTAGTGCCTTAACTGATTAAATTATTCTTTAATGAGTCTGATTTGTTAATGCGCCGAACGCTCAAATCCATTCTTCAGTGCAACTGATTCTTTAATTGACGAATTACTGCTCCGGATTCGTTAACTGTGTCTTTAATGCACCAGACAGTCTTTTTGATTCAAATAAAACTGATTCTTTGACCCCTGAAGGCACATGTCGTCATAAGATTTGTTAACGTAGATGATTCTATAATTCCTTAGTTAATGCACATGATGGTCTAAACGATTCAATTATGGACCTGATTCTTTAACTTATTAATTATTGCTCCTAATTCTGTAATTAATGCCCCTTTGACTCTTTAACTGATTCTTTAATGTGACTGAGTCTTTAATGATTCTGATTCTTTTATGCACAGACACTCAAATGACTCTACTGAAACTGATTCTTTGATTCCTCAAGGCACGTCACCATATAATTTCTTAGTGCTCGTGATTCTCTAGTTAACGCCCCTGACTCTCTAACTGATTCATTTATGAACCTGATTATTTAATTGACTCATTCTTCGCACCTGACTGTCTAATGAACGCCCCTGATTCTTTAATGCACTTGCGGTGTGTGCAGTGACGTACCTGCCGGGGCGGGGCTGCGGGGTTCATTGGAGGTGGAGTGGGCGTGGCAAAAACCATAGATGGGGGTGGAGTGGGTGAGAAGTTAGGCTGGAGATGAGAAACAGGAAGCAGAGCATGACGTGAATCCAAGATCCAAGTTAAAGATCTAATCTACGTGTAACCTTCTTTACCTGGGGCAGGTTAGGGGAGGGTGCAGGGAGGGGGGAGGAGGACGGGGGTCCTGGTACTTTATTCATTTCATCTGGATCCACGTCCAGGTCAGGCTCAGGCACCTACTGAGAAACTCTACAAAAAGAAAGGAATGAAAAACACAGACATTAACGATAAACAGACGTACTGTTCATCCGAGTTTCCCGGCATCAATCGCAACATTACATATAGAGTTTGAAAAAAATGTAATAAAAACTTACGATACGCACAGAAAATGCGATAACAGTGCCTGAGAATTACTACATTACAATACGGTTCAGTTTCATGAGATCAGATTCAGAGAAAATCCGAGTCCATCAGCAGCCATCTGAGGATTGCATAATATCAAATATTCTCAAGAGCCTCCCACACGCACACACAAACACACACACGACTCAAGTCACATGTGGGCCTGTTTGTGGTGGTGAAGAATGCTGCGTGCTCCGTCGAGACCTTTGTATCCACAGCCATGACACATCAGCGTGAGCGCGCACTCAGGAGCGGAGTCAGGCGTCACATGTCGACAAATAGTTCAAACAAACACGAAACACTGTGTGTGTGTGTAACTCAATCATCTTATTCTGTTAACAGTGTGGAAACTATTCGAGGTGGGGTTAACGTGGAGGTGAAGGACACAATTAGTTTTTAACTTTCGTGACCTTTTCTTTGGCAATAACGGTTATGACGACGATCACAATAACCTGATGAACTTCTAAATTAAAAATAAAAAGATTCGGACAACGGCGACATGTAGAACCGCTTTGATCAGGATATAGTTTTGACAACACAAAATACACATCATGATGCACGAATTTGCTGAAAAATCTATATTTATAAAGTGATTAAGAAACTATTACTTTTTAAGGATTCTGTACAATATCACGATACAGAGTGTGAGGGGGGGAAATAAAATGCTTGCACCATGCACTAGCCTAGCATTTACCACAGTCCCACACTGCTAATATTTACTCTTTAATCTATGACTAGAGTCAGAGAGAGAGCGCCATGTGGAGCTGCGGCCGGTCATGACTGTGGACATGACGAGAAGCTCGCAGCTTTTCTCATGAGTTACAGAACGCTAAACTTAGAAACACTGCTTCGGTTTCATGTTGGACACAGCATTTGACTGAGTTAGCATGCCAGCTAGGTGGATAATAACAGGACATGACCCCATCCATCCAGTGGGCGAAGCTTAGTATGTAATACGCAGCATCGACGCTAAGCTTTACCTCGTCACTTTCTGCAGTGAAAAGGTAAAAAATAATACACAAATTTAAATAACATATCTGCTCATGTCCAACACCCAAAAGGAGGGACTGTTGAAGTAATTTGTTTTACCCCCTATTATTATATAATTATTATTATTCTATTGTTTATTTTGTGTGTTTATTTCATTTTCTGCCCCCTAGAGGCCACAGTCATGTCACTGCATAGCTGAAAACATAATGCATGTAAAATACAATTCAACAAGTGATTCAGACAAAATGAGAATAAATAAAAGAGAAAGATCGAGAGAAAAGTGTAAAACAGCTAATTTAAAAAAGAAAAAAAGAAAAACAGAAGAAAAGAAATAAAAGCAGTAGACAGACCAAACTGCAGGACAAAAAAAAAAAGCCAGACAAGTGGACAGAGACAGAATGAAAGAGAAATCATGCTGACCAGTTTAAAAAAAAAAATAAAAAAAAATGGAGAAAAATAAAGCAGGGATAAAGAAAGGGCAAACGAGGACCACGTGACCAGTCTGACGCTCAGCATATTGAAAGCAGGCAGCGACCCCGAGGCGACTGATTCACTTCAGTGAACCGACTCCTCTGAAATGAATCAATCAGGTCAGATTCTAAGTTGGGCTCTTGTAGGATTTTTGTGCAGAAATTAAGCTGTTTATAACCTAGTTTTGTTATTCAGAACCGCAATTAGAGCTTGTGTGCTGTTCAGGGTAGACAAAAAAATCTGATTCGTATCATTTGAGGTTCATTTATTGCACCTCCAAACTGTACAATCAAAACAGGTAGATAGATTACTTTATTAATCCCACTGGGGGAATTTTATCGTTACAGCAGCCAGATTATCACATTATATAAAAGCAAGCAACATCCAAGAATTGCAGTGAGGGAAAAGATAAAAAAAAAAAGAAGAAGAAGATACACTGTTTACAATTTAAGGTGCATTACTGGGGTAAAATTGTGTAAATAATACAAATATACAGTTTCTACGTACACGTACATGATGATTGTATCTATAGGCAAGACCGAACCTGTACACAAGTCCACATTATTGAGCTTTTCAGCTATATTACAGACAATCATGTGCATTACGGACCAACGTCCGCTACAACAGAACCGAGCAAACATACACATTATACACAATTTACACACAAACACACTGTGTAATGAAAATCTTCTCTCTCCATCTCTCTCTCTGTAAATAAACAAACATCAACCCTGCTTTAGTCAGCATGGTTTGATCGCCGTTACCAAACAATTCTTCAACACACTTTACGAGATCTGAATGAATTCTCTAACACTCGATGGTCGAGTGGAGCTCTCCGTTAGATTCGCCGTTACCAAACAATTCTTCAACACACTTTACGAGATCTGAATGAATTCTCTAACACTCGGTGGTCGAGTGGAGCTCTCCGTTAGATCCTCCAAGGACAGACCTTAGGTGGCACCCCTGAAGGTGCGAGGCTACGGTGATAATCACTACGCCATCGGCACTTGTTTAATTTAATTTGGAGTCAAAACACGGCGAGCACAAAATAGTCGAAAATCTTAGAAACGTTTGAAGCTGCACGTGCCTGCAGCGACTCAACCTGCGAGCTCAATATCAAGTTGAGTTTTATGGGGTTTTTTTTGAGGCACTTGAAAACGTCACTGTTTCTTTATGAAGGTGGCACACACTGAACTATTCACACATTTCCATCCCATGTGGTAGGAGTGAATTATTTGTTAAGTTTGTTTAAAAATAATAATTGACAGATATGTGCTGATCAGTAACAATGTAGCTTTGTGTTTAGTTTAATTTAATTTAAGGCATTTGAACTCCTGTATTTAAAGTTAGGTGGTATTGCTTAAAAGCTGTGCTTGATTTTAAAGTGAGAAAATTAATGTTATAAGGGACAGGCTTCATATAATTACTCAAACTTTTTTAAAGGTTTAAAATTGTAACAAAATCGGGAAATTTGTTTTATATTAAATCGGGATTTCATATATTTTTCTTTATATGTAGATTTTATATTTGACATTTTTTCCATTGGCATTTTGGATTTTATTTTCTTTCCTTTCCAGGTCACGAACATTTAGAATTAAATCTGATATCGTGATATTTATAGAAACACTATTTTAATCAAATCAGCACAGAGGAATCGTGACATCGTATCGGGACGTGCCTGGTGATTCCCGTCCCTAATGCTTATATATAGTTGTTGAGTTCTCTGTCAACACAGAAGAAAACCACAAAAACCTCGATTCAATTGAACTTGTGAACCGACTAACTCGACTCCTTAAAAACGAACCGATTCACCGCTAGTCACACAATGAACAAACCACAAATCTGTGTTCCCGATGTCTTATGCGATCATATGTCAGAGCATACGTGTCATGTGCAATACTACAAATATTACAAATAAATGCACAACATTAACACTTAAACTCTGATCCTGTATATTAGTTTAAACCGCTAACGTGTTAGAAATGATTGATTAGCGAGCTAGCCCTGAATCCTGGCCTTGAGCTCGGTTTAACGTTACAGTTGTCGACGTGTCATGGTGAGAAAACACGAAAAAAGTGCCGTAAAGTAACACAAAACTGTTGTGGAAATGAAATAATCACAGAAACACGACGGTATTGTGTAGAAGTGAGAAAGAAAACTAGTAAATAAAGCTAATGGAGCAGAAGCTAATCAGGGCTAAGAGTCAGCTAGCTGGTGTTAGCTTCAGCGGTTAGCTTCGGTTTTAACGTGAATTAAAAACATTTGTGTGTAAATGGAAAAGGTGACAGCTATAGAGTGAAGTAATAATGAGTCTTACAGACTGAAAACTGATTTAATTTAAAACCTGAGACTGAATCTTCCTCATTTTGTGGGTCGCGTTTAAAACTTAAAGGCTTTACAGGCTTATAAAGCAGCCACACAGCTAGCATCCACTACTCTATAAACACACTTATTCAGCACAATAATGATCATGACAAGCGATTCAACAGCTTTAAGTGATATTACTCTGACAAAATGAATACTAAATACCAGCAAAGGATCAGATACAGGGCTGTATAAAGTGTAAAACTGATACATTTATTTCTTCTCTCCTGTTTTTTCCCCCATAATATTAATAATCCTCAGTTGTTTAGGGTATTACCTCGGTATAATTCAAGCCAAACAGCTCAAGTGTCATCATCTAAATAAGAGGAATTATATAATAATAAAAAGTCTAAAGGTGTTAAATGCTGATCACGTGACATGATGATGACGTACCGAGAATTACAGTGAGAATAATAACAATAATCATAATCCACCATGTTGATTATTAAATCATTATTAGATAATAATTCTCCTCTAAATCCTTTAGAAAGCCTACAACTAGGCCTTTAAATAAAAGTTTCAATTCAATTCACTACAGCACAGACTTTATACTTTTAAAAAGAAATAAATTAACTGGAGCTGGATTGTTTTTATGTCACAAACACAAACACACACAGAGAGATAGAGAGAGAGAGAGAGAGAGAGAGAGAGAGAGAGCTGAGTGTACATACAGATACATGAACACAGTGTGTACACCTCACAGTAATAATAATAATTTACTTCTTATAATAAAAATTAATTCCTCCAAATGTCACATGAAGATATGAATACTGACCAAACGGCCCATAAGTTAATGACATTCTAATAATCATAATTACAATAAATAACAATAAAAACAGAAAGAAGAGACAGCACAGCTTTACCTTTCTCCTTCAGTCCGTAGACCGGACAGACTGATCCCTCCTTCCGGAAGCCGGGGTATACAACTTCCGGTTTAATCATGCTAGGAATTCCGTGTCACGTGACAAAGAAGCAGGCACGTTGTCCCAATGTGACATGCTATTATTATTGTTGTTATTATTATTTTAGATTGTATTACTCATTAAATAAAGATAAGCGATAATAAATACTTCAATAATTAATAATCAATAATTAAAAACGAGGTTTTCATTGTGTCGTACTGTGTTTAAAGGAAACATTAAAAAGTAAACATTAGCATTTATGGATAAATAAGAACTTTAGCAATGATTATCATAACATTTTGCATGTGTTGAGCAAAAAAATTTCCCTTTCTATAATAAACTAATCATCATATCCATGGAGTTCTTTGTCCCGGTCGTCCCTGAGGTGGGAACGGAGGTGGTGACTGACGTTTGAACTGGTGGGGGGCAAATATTTTTTTATAAATGATTTTGGTACACATACACAATACATACATCAATCGTGACAAACCCAGTCAAACACAACATCAAATCAGCTTTTGATCACTTTTCACTCATCGTCTATTCGGCTTCTATACAGTATACGGTTCTATATCCGTTATCATCCCACATGAGTCCGGTTCCTCTCGAGGTTTCTTCCTATTGACATCTCAGGGAGGTTTTCCATGCCACTGTCACCGTTGCCCTTGGCTTGCTCATCAAGAACAATCCTATCATTTTGATTCATACAGATTCTCATTTCACACAAACTTCCATAATTTCTTTAGATTATGTAAAGCTGCTTTGGGGCAATGACACTTGTTAAAAGCATTATGCAAATAAAATTGAATTGAATTAATCCTGTATACAGGATTCAGGGCTCGAGGCGGGGTACACCCTGGACTTACATGCTTATTCACACATAATAGTCAATTTGGGAACATTCAATTAGCTTAATCTGCATGTCTTTGGACTGTGGGAGGAAACCAGAGTAACCAGAGGAAACCCACCAGGCATGGGGAGAACACGCAAACTCCACACACACACAGACCCTGAGGTGCAAATCTAACCCCCACCGTCGAGGTGCAAGACCACAGCGTTAACCACTATAACACTGTGACACCTATTTCAAAAGTTACCAAATAAAAATAGAATTTAAAAAATGGTATAAATTATAAAGGGTTTACAGACTGTACAAAAGAAACTGTAAACTCTGGTGTTCAAAGTATAAGATTATAGAAATGTACAAATATTTTGTCTGGATACCTGGAGGAAACCCACCACACACACAGCCCCTGAAGCGTCAATCAAACCCTCGACCCTAAGCCACTGTGTTGCCAATGAGTGACATTGTTTAAGTTATTCATTTCTACAGAAAAACCACTGAAGCAAATCCAAACTGTGTAAAGTTAGGGCCTAAATGCTGATGAACTGAAGCCAAGATATTTATGAAGAGTTGAGATTTACAAACCTTATAAACAAAAGGACACAAAGCAGATGAATGAACATTCCAGCCACGGAAGTGTCAGAAATGCTGAGCAGATTCTCGAGCCCCTGCCTCGCTGAACGGGAAGCCGCTACAAGCTCCGGCCCTGATGTGTTCGGAGTGTAGCCAGGATAAAACAACAGAACAAAACTAGAGAGGCACATTTCATGAAGAAAATGTGAGTGGTGCGTGCCGTGGCATCATAGTCATAGCTATGATGTCATAGCTGATGTTGGTCGCAATATTAAGTCTATGGGACTTTTTGGAAAAAAGAAAAGTCATAGCACCCCATTCCCGCACGATTTGACACCTCATTCATGGGACTACGACAAACGGTGTGGGACTAGTTACGCGCCAAACTTTTGTACGGAAGAAGAAGAAAAAGAAAAGAAAAAAAAAGCCTGTGAGATAACAATAGTAGTGCTTCGCTTCGCAAGCACCACTAATAATACACCTGCTTAAGAAGACTGCCATGTGTTAATGAGTTCCTGACAAAACAACAATATGATGATGATGATGTAGGCAAGTTTTGATAACAGTTGACTTTTTCCTTTTGTATGTTGTTATTGTGGGTCTTTTGGGTGCCATCCGATCTGCAGAACAACTCGGCACGGGTTTTACGCCGGATGCCGTTTCTGGACCAACCCTCCTATTTTGGACTCGAGGCCTAAACCTGGGCCTTTCACATGGCAGGTATAAATAATTTCACAGACGCTCCATCACTGGCATTCCCCAATGAAAGTTATGGTAGGTGGCCTCATCAACTGTTATATCATATTGTGAGCGCGTCAACGCCGTGCCTCACTCAATGTAACAGTAGGAAAACAGGTATGTCTGGCCGAGCTCATAGGTACTGAAACTCCGGATGAGCCTAAGACGCCTCTACAGCAACGGCCGAATTGGGAGCTGCTGAAACATCGGAGCGGCAGCAAGTTGACCGCAGGCTCCTTTCGCAGGCAATGGTAGCATGTAGGCATCAGGACCTGCACACAGGTAACCTCTAATTATTAAGAACAAGCAGGACAGGTAAAGCTGTGCATCTCTGCAACAGAAGAACATGAACAAATCTGTCTTTAAACGTTAATGTGGAAATATGGACATTTTTTAAATATTATGAATTTGCCGGTAATTGTTAGTATGCGGTTATTATATATTGTCAGGTATTTTTTCTTTTACAGGCTACACTGGAAACGTAAAGCGGGGCATCTCCAGGGTGTTTATTCAGAGGGATCTCGCCAAGGCTGCTGTAGCTATTTCTGTGGATGAACTGTTTAAACCCTCTGGAACTTTGTGTGTTATAGTTATTAGTTAAGCCGGACTTTAACTAAGCTTTATTTATGAAACTGTGTTTTTATATTCAATCTTAAATATTCTATGTAATAAAAGTGTTTGTTTTTTTATTTTAACTTCACACAGTGGATAAATCTGACGTTTAATATTTCAACAAAAACAGCATCTTTTGAAAGTTACAATATGATTGATTATATCACCGAGTGGCAGCAAGAATCATAACATGTAGCCCCGCCCAAATGGCGGAAGACAAAGTGTAATCCCAATTTCTTGCACCAAGAAATATTTTACATGAGCCTATTTTAGACACAATAGAGTGACGTATTTGTGACGACATCCAGGGAACAATCCAGTGCACACATATAGTTATTTATTCTAGTTATTGAGACAGTGTCATCTACGGACATTACATGGCTAATAAAATGTGAAATGCATCTTATTGAACTGTTTGCAATTAAAATAAAATGAAACGTCCACAATTTACTGACCATCTTATGTTATTTATTTTTCCACATCACAACAGTAAAACATAACGAAACCAACAAATGTAGGGAAATAATTATCCAGGGCTGAAAAACAGGGCTGTTTGTTAGGATTAATGTCTTAAAAATACAAAACAAAAAAAATCTGAAAAAACCCTGTGCTGCTCTGATCGATGTGTCAGTCAGGGATCAGACACTGGAGAGGTCGAGGTCCCGGATACGGGTGCGTGAGTAACGCTGTGTGTGTGTGTGTGTGTGTGTGTGTGTGTGTGTGTGTGTGTATATATATATAAATGTGTTTATGCATCGTAGTTGGGGTTTTTGCGCAGGATGACGAAGCCCTCGAGGATGGGCGTGACCGGGATGTACTCCTCTGTCGCTAGCTCGGCTCTCTCTCCGTGTGCCAGTAGCACCGGCGTGGTGTGTGTCTGGAAACCAGTGATTGCTTTGGGTTTGCCTGCCTGTCCAACCACGTCCACGGCCTGGAGATAAAAAAAAAAAAGAAACAGTTATTAGCCAGATCAGATCCAGGTACAGCAGCTCTGACTTAATCTCAAGGTTAATTCAGACCAGCAGTGACGAGCGAGTGTTGATTTTCTATGCATTTGCTGTAAGTGTCATGTAGCTGAGATTTTAGCCTCAGTGAAAGTGTGTATCAAGACTTCTCGATTAAACTAGGTCTGGCGCTGTAAAGAAGCGTCTCAAAAGATTCTTCTCATCACAAAGAAAAATAAAGTTTGGAAGAAAGCAGGAGGGATCACAGACTGACCTGTCCCACACGGACTGACACCGGTAGAGGCCGGAGCTCCTCGTCGAATGTGACGAGCATACGAGGCTGCATCGCTGCTACCAGGCCGTAGAGGACGTAGTGAGACTTCCCCAGTATAACTGCAGAAAAAAGGGAAAAAAGCAAAAAAACAAAAACATTATAAACCACCAGTCCTTGATGTTTTAATGAGTTTGATTCAGGATGTTTAATACAGATAAAACTCTTACTGTTTTTCACATCCAGGAAGGACACTAGGACCGTGAGGAGTCCAGCAACTGCTACCTGACTCATGAGCTGTCTGTCACTGTGGTACGGACACAACGTCAGCGTCCCTTTACCCAGATGTGTCAGTCCCTGCACACACACACACACACACTTTACACAATTTCATTAGAATGATATGATGCTCACATTATACAATGTGATCGACCATGCGGTTAAGTTTGAGCAGCTTATGTTAAATTTATGGAAGGAGTCTCCAGTGTTAGCGCTTCATAACAGTCAGATGTAAAGCTTGTAAAGTTTTTTGGATCTTCAATACAGCGGAGATCCTGCTGTTTACAGCTGCTGTGACAAGAGGAACTCACTCGTTTAAGGTTAAATATAAAATGTACAACTTCTGTATAAATAAATCCTGAGTGATAAAAAGTGTTGTTAAAAGTGTTGGAGCAGCACACTACGCCGTGACATCTCCTTATAGGAAACTAATCAGTGCTGGTGTAGTAAGATGAAGCCTGTCAGTATCGTACCTGAGCGAGTCGGACCATGAACAGGTTGTTGGGGTCCTTGGCGTGGTACTGTGCCAGCTGACGCAGCATGGCAGCGAGACGAGCGTTGTTGGTACCTGAAGTCAAAATACAAGAAGAAACACTCATGTTGAAAAAGTGCTGAGATGTGTAATGCAATAAGTATTGTGATTTTTTTTTTTTTTACTTTTGATTTCTAATGTTTTTAGTGTGTAAAACTACAAACTTTTGACCAAAAAAACAAAACAAAACAAAAAAAACAAAGAAAACGACTGCAATTTTTTTAGACAAGTAAAAAAGTAGCAAATAATTTATTTAATATATTTTTGTGAAAATAAATGAATTATCATGAATATTAGAGCTTTAATAGAATTAGTAAAAAATGGAAAAATGATGGAAAATTAAGTCTCATTTGCGCCACTATTTTATACACAATAAACGTTTAATAAAAAAACTTTTAAAAAAGACTTTAATTTATTTTACAAAACACTTCCCTAATATTTCATAAATATCACAATATCATTGGGGGGGGAAAAAAAAAAAAAAAAAAAAAACTTTCTACCGTTTTGAATTATTGACTTGTAAAAGTCTAGTTGAGTCTAGTTTATTTTGCAGACGTTACTTTCACGGGTATAACAATGTGTTTTTGTTTTTTTAATAATTATATGGTTCATATCTGTTAACT
>JAQMYI010000003.1:27873530-27884750 GCA_030014275.1 Clariallabes melas | reverse complement strand
ATAATAGATCCCTATGTACGCTACCCCTTCATGGCCCTGTTATACATCACTGTAGGTTTATGCCAGTTGTCATAAATTGTTCACAAGGTGTAATAAACTCTGCCCTTTCATGTTAATGTAGGTTTATGTCAGTTGTCATAAGGAGATCATAAAGGCATAATAGATCCCTATGTACGCTACCCCTTCATGGCCCTGTTATACATCACTGTAGGTTTATGCCAGTTGTCATAAATAGTTCACAAGGTTTAATAAACTCTGCCCTTTCATGTTAATGTAGGTTTATGTCAGTTGTCATAAGGAGTCAAATAGTCATATAGGTGTAATGTAGCCCTATGAACACTCAACTTTTATATTTATATATGTACAGTAGATATATGGTCATATCAGTTGTTCATATATGTGTAATATAATCTCAACATTTATGACAGTTAACACTTGGTCGAATAATCCATACGATTTATGTCAATTGTCATTAAGTGTAGGTGTACTAAAGCCCTTTAAGGTATTGTAGGTGTGACGTGGCACCTTAAGTACAGTGTTGCTTCAAAACTATCTTTAAAACCTGTTAAATAAACAGTAGTAAAATAAAAGTAAAATGAACCTGTTAAAAAGTTTGTGTAGGTTTATGTCAGTTGCTAGGGTTTATTGTTGATTGGTTTGTTGTTTATTGACATTTTTTTCATATTTTCTAAGTTTATTCAGTTACAAAATAAAATGAAAAATGAAAAAAAAAGATCAAATCAAATATTTGCCACTGAACACTGCGTCCACACACTGCGGTCCTGTAGTGTGGACTCATAACCCACAGTTTTCTGTAATAAGAGTGTAAAGTGTCACCAAGGGCAAAGCGCTAATGTAAAAGGATAAACTATTCCACAATCTTGTTAGTAAGGTCACTCACATGGAGTTGTTTGTTCACCGGAACTGTGAGGGGAAAAAAGGAATGATTGAAGAGGCCAACAGCTGGGTTTGTGAATGAGGAGATCAGAAATCTAACGCAGTGCCAGGTCATGTAGCGCTTTATCAACCAATAACAAAACCTAAAAATCAATTCTGTATTTAATATGAAGGCGGTGGAGTGAGTCGAGTGGAGGGGAGATATCGCGCCTCCTTCCAGTGACAAGCAGGAGGTTAATTTTCAATTCGCTGCAGGCAAGACGGCGCTGACTGACACTCTCTCACGTCCTGAGAAACAGAACAGCCACGATGAGAAGAGAGAGAGAGAGAGAGAGAGAGAGAGAGAGAGTAGTGTGCATGACTCAATCCACACATCCTTAAACTGAAGGAAAAATTTACCTTAAAATGCTGCGGATTGTATGGAGGTACTTCAGAAGGAGTGCGGAATCAACAAGGACTGCAAACAGGATTAGTGCTTCCTGCTGCTGCTAATAACAAATAACAAAAAAAAATCCTGTTTATGGCAGCACCATGTCTTAGTGGTGTCATGTTCCACCTCCAGGGTGCACGTGAAGTTTACATGCTGATGATGACGGTGATGATACTGTTATTCATCACATGTGCATCCAGGTGAAATTCCTTTTTTTTGCATATCTCGGTTAAGAAGCTGTGGTCAGATGGGTCAGGCATGATACAGCCACGATAGAGCGCCTCCTGGAGCCCAACAGTGCCAGCTTGCTGGTGTAGGGGCTTGAACCCCTGACCTCCTGATCAGTAAGCTGGAGCCTTAACCGTTTTAGGCACCGCTGCCCCCGGCCTTTCCACATGCATGTTGGGTTTCCTCATAATCCAAAAGACGTGATGTAGCCTGACTGGTGAGTGTGTGCTTCTGCTCTGCAATGGTTTGGCACTCTATTCAGCGTATACCTCCCCTTGTGAGCAAAGGGCATTTTTACATTAGGGACCCAAAACCGTTTCTGAAAACTACTTGACCCCAAACGCTGGTTCATTTTGAGTGAGAACACAATCATTCTGCACTTGAGAACCATGCCCACTGCAAAAGGTGGTATTGGAAATGATACCCTAGATCGAATTAGATATGGAACCAATAATACCTGAGAATGGAAGTAGATCACTGTGTAGACATGACATCATCAGTGCCGACGTTCTCTTTCAAGATCAAGCTCTAGACATTTTTTTTGGAAATATCAATAATATTAGGCATAGTGTGAATGTTAACTTTCTCGTTCCCTTCTTCTCTTTTGTTTAATGGTTGCTCACAAACCAAGTAGTAGCATTCCGATACAGGAGGGGGCGGTGAATGTAAATACGCAAGTGTGCACAAGAACAGAGCGCAAATATAAATTGAATGCAGGCCAGCACAACAAATCCATCGTGCCTTATGTGAAAACTCTCTACGTTCCTTCAATAAGGCACCAGCCACCTCTATTACTCCACACAAGGGTCATAGAAGCGCTATAGATAACAGATGTATGAATGAATTTTCAATGTATACAGCACTTTTCATTAGTACAAAGTGCTCACATAAACATAAACACCAGGAAGATAAAAAATGCTTACACTTAGCAAAAGGGGGCTTTTAAAAGGCATGTGAAGGCATCTAAGAAAATTCCTGAATAAACAGATACGTTTTTAGTCCTGTTTTAAAAGCCGTCAGTGACTGCAGAGAATGTAAATAGTTTGGGAGGGAGTTCCATATGCAGGGTGCAGCAGAGCAAAAAGCTCTTTTCCCCCCTGTGAACAGTTTGATCCTCGGCAGATGGAGGAGACAACTTTTGTGGGTTTGAAGGTGTTTGTGGTTACAGGATAAAGGAGTGAGAAGGTCTTTAAGATATTAGGGGGCAGTTCCCTGAATACATGAGTATGCGAGTCAGGGGTTGGATTATAGTCAACATTGGAGAAAACGAAGTCAGTGAAGAGACTGAATGGGAGTTATGTGATGATGTGTGATATGTTTTTTGCTCTCCTTAGAATTCTGACAGCACTGGTTTGGATGTAATGGGGTTTCTGATGCCTCTGGATAGAAATCCAGATGAAAAGAGCATTATCTTAGTCCAGCCTTAAGGAGGTAAAGACATAGACAAGTTTCCTAGAGTCTGTAAGACTGAGGGTAGGATGAAGCATTGCTACTGTATATTTTTGAAATGTGGAAATAGATTTTGCAGAAGCGATTAATGTGGTTACAATAAGTCGCATATCTTCTCCTCACGGCAGGAGGATGAAGTTGAAACTAATTTATAGATTTAGGTGATATGAGCATAGCAATGGAAAGAGACTCCATAATGGCTGGTCACCTGACCATGGGGAAAATGTAGATCGTGAATAGGATAGGCCCAAAAACCGACCCTTGAGGGACTCCTAAGGTGACAGGTAGTATAGCCAACTTGAAGTCTCTCAAGGATACATATTGTAATCCATCTGACAAAGAGGGTTAAAGCCAGCAAACATCAGGCCCAGAGAGTTCACAGATGTTGTCAAGACAGATGTGGTCAATGGTGTGAAATGCAACTGTCAAATCAAGGAAGATTGGAAGGGAGGAGCAACTGGAGTCAGTGCTGGTGCAGTGCTGTGGGCCTGTCGGGAAGAAAGGGGAGCTTGGATTATCCTAATCTGCTTGTCTTTGAACTATTGGAGGAAAACGGTGAACCTGTGTGCGTGGAATTTGCATGTTCTCTCTGTGCTTGGTGGCACGGGTACACCATATTCCTCCCATAGTTCAAAGACAAGCAGATTAGGATAATAAGCCTCATGACCAAAGTCTCCTGGGATAGCCACCAATCCATCAACCCCCCCCCCATCTTATGAATGAATAAGATACTGACTGCATTGAGAGAGTGAATAACAATTGCTGTGGTCAGGGGACTGTTTGCTGGGATGCAGTCCTTGACCAGTCCTTGAGGTTAGTATGTCAAGGAGGCAGGTCAAAGGTTTTATCCA
Organism: Clariallabes melas; assembly: GCA_030014275.1. Taxonomy (NCBI): domain Eukaryota; kingdom Metazoa; phylum Chordata; class Actinopteri; order Siluriformes; family Clariidae; genus Clariallabes; species Clariallabes melas. The sequence goes on along the minus strand of JAQMYI010000003.1, from coordinate 27,880,895 downwards.
ATTGACAAAGTCCACTGTGTCGATAGAACAAAGTGACAGAGAGGGTGAGCTTAAGAGTAATCTTATGCTGTTGACCTAGAAGGATTAACGTGGTCAAGGACACAGCTGCACTGCTCTTCAGTGTTCACCAGATGTGTTATAGAAGATCTTTCAAGAGGTGGTTGATAAAAGCTGCTGGCTGCTGGTTTTTCTTGCTTTCTTGCTAACAGTGCTGGAGTAGAAAGCAGACCGAGCTTGAGTAAGTTGTAATAGTCCTGTTGGTGAGTCTGATATGCTAAATAATTTGTGCCCTGTGCGTCCAGAGGTTCTATACTGCCGTTAAAGTACACAGTGAGCAGCTTATATTTTCCTTATTTTATTATCTTGGTTGATAGAACAAAAGAGGCTGCTCTTGTTTTCACAAGGACGTGATGGTGAAGGGCATCTTTCAGTGATTTGTTGTAGAATTCTTCTAAAGCAACCACTCAGGTATGGGACGTTAGGGAAATCTGATGTCTGTCCAAAGCCAGGCCAGCCTGATTGATTATTCCAGTTCCTACAATTGATTTTGCATTTGCATCCGCATGAGTTAATATCTAAAACCAATTTCCATTGAAAGCTCTCCGTGATCAGACACCCCCACCAAATCTACTGTAGTGTGAGTAGCGACAGTATCATGGTGCTTCAGGTTGAGGCATTCTAAAAGTTTTAGAAATACAGATGCTAGGAAGGAAGAAGAGATCTCAACATGTACAGTATATTAAAATCTCCAATAATTATAATGTGGGAAGAAGAATGCGAAGCGAGGAAGTCACACAACTCAGGAATGAAGAATGTATTCGATAATATTTTGAGTGGTAGATTAAGACTGGCATCGTATTATGGAGAGATTTACAGTTTAGAGTGAGGTTCTATCCAAGGGTGGATGGGTGAGAGAAGGAAGAAAAAGCATTGCAAATTCCATATAAATCTTACAGATGTTCAACTAATTGTTCTTGAGAACAATTAGAGAGAATATTAGATGAATGCTTGACAGATGGATGCTTCCTCTTATTCCTTCTTTTATTTCTCTCTCTCTCTTAAAGTTAATAAAACCAAAAAAACAAGTAAAAACCATGAAACCGTGAAGAAGTATAAACTCCTCTGTATTGATGATGTTGGAAAGCCACAGAGAATGAATGCCACTTCAAAAAAAAAAGAAAAAGAAAGGAATAGCTTGGACAAGCGTATCAAAACAAATACCAGACTGGGGGATATTTTCATTGAAGAGAAAAAAAAGATGAGAAAGTTTTCTTTGGGAACTTTGATAAAAGCACCAATTTAGAGAATTGAAGTTGTTGGATCTGGGATTGGCTTTGGGGTAAGTGCCCGCATCACTACGTGTTTAAGACATGATTGGATCGTACCACTCAACTGCAATTTGAAGAAATAACAAAAATGGCAGCTGTCTTGACGTCATGCTTTTTTTTTTTTTTTTTAAAGTGTGCTAGATGCTGGAAGATGACGGAGAAAAAGAAAGACATAAAATTCACAATGAAAAATCTGTCAGGGAGCGCATAACCTAATTTATATATATAAATATATATTTTTAAAATTGCTATAAAATGTTATTTTACATTTTATTAATTTCATAGTTCCATTAGTTACTGAAGCCAGATAAAATAGTAACACAAGACTTTATCATGCATTCAACTCAACCCTTTATTGAATGTAATGAATATAAGAGTAAAAGAGCAGCACCTTAGTTTTAAGTCTGAATTGTTTGCAAAGTTGAAGTTACTTCTAAACATGAAGAAAAGGCAACATGAGGCTAAATCAAATGTATAAACATGCTATGAAAAATAAATTATTTATTCTGACACACAAATACAGGAAACCATGAGACGACCTTCCAAGGCAGAGGCATAGGGGGACCATGAAACCACCCCCACCTCCCAAAGATGGTGTAAAAGATGGAAGTCTGCCCAAACCACCACCACCCCAATAAACTGACACCCATCAACCAGAATTCAAGCTTATTACTGTATACACCCGTTTGACGTGTACTATCCTGATGAGCATTATTACAGTCACTTGAAAGGAAGCAGCATTGAAAGTTAGCGCTACACTGGAGCACCAGAAGAAGGAAAAGAATTATTATTAATGCATTATTTTGCAACAAAAAAAAAAAAAGAAAAATATGTAAACTTGCATTGCTTGGCTTTCCACTGACGCAAACAAGTTTTGAATGGCTCCCAGACGTTCACTCTACTGAAGACTACTGTGAGTGAAAACCACAGGATATCAGCAGCTTCTGAAATGCTCAAACCAGTCCATCTGACACCGACAACCAGGCCAGGGTTAAAGTCAAAGAAATGAGATTTTTCCCCATTTTAATGTTTGATATCATTTTAGAGCTCTTGACCTGTGTCTATATGATTTTATGCTGCTCCCACGCACCATGCTGCTCCCACGTGATTGGCTGATTGAATACCTGCATAACTGAATGTTCCTATTAAAGTGGGCGGTGAGAGTAACTATACTCTATAATCTAAAATTATATTTTCCAACAGTGTCCGAAATTATGTCCAAAATCAATCCCAAACTGAGGAATTCTTCAGCATTAAAGTCTATAATCTATTAAAGAGCTCGGTCTGCTGACTGTAACTCAACTTACAAAGTTGTTCTTGGACAACTCAGTGGAATCTGATCAACTAAATCTCCTGCAAATTCATATAATCATTTAGAGCTTTTACATTTTCCAGACCTGCAGGGAATTTCGATTACTGTAGCTCGCTGGTTTACAGCCAGGTGATATATCTCTCACTCCCTTCTCTCCCTGCTCACTGTTTCTGCCATTTCTACAAAATTCAATAATGATGTTTAAGTCAAAATAAGATCATTATTATTTATTGCTTTTGATTCAATGGCTACAAAATGTACGCTACTGCACAAAAAACGCTCACGGACCGCATGATGTGTCTCAGCTTGTAATCCAGGTTAAACTGCGTAGCTTTGACATTTTGGAGCCAGTTATTATCCATCTAAATTAAACCACTGCCAAATAGGAGCTTGTTGAAACTTTAATTTGAGATTGTATTGAGGCACAAGAGATAAATACAGAGATAAAAAGGGGTCTAGTGACGCCCATGTCCACATATAGACCCTCAGTATCAGCATTGTTCAGGCTGATATCACACAAAGAAGGAAAAAGTCTTTTTGCAGTAATTGGCGATTATTTGTCCATTTTAATCAAGTCATGTACAGTAAGTCCACTACATACCAACATTAGGGTTACGAACTTTTAAAGATGAAAACATGCGTTCTCGTATGTTCCATACAGTAAAAGTAGCGGCAATGAAGCTGGTACTACTGAGAAGCGCCAAGCAATAATGAGTTAACCAAATAATGTTTTAACCAAAGAGAGAATGGATCGAGGTGAAAAGATGGCAGACATCGCTCGTTCTTTTAACACGAATCATTCACCATTGGCACGATTCTAAAGAACAAGGACAAGATCATAGAACATGTTAGTTTCTGCGTATCACCAATTGTGTTAGTATCCTAGTACCTAGACAATGATTGCTGGACTTACGAACAAACTGGACTCATGAAAGAGCTCTTGAAACAGAACTCGTTTGTATGTTGAGGACTCACTGTATAATATCCTATGGAGAAATGCACACAGATTGTTTCGCCTGGGATGGAGAGAATTGTAGGGGAAAGGCTGCTGTTGATTTCTCACAGTTCTGCATCTGATCCTCTTAATTCATTCAGGAAATCCAGATGTTGTGACAGGACACAGCAGGGAGAAACGGGCTGAGTCTGAGGTGGTGAGAGGCTCTACTCGTTCGCCCTAGGGGATGAGGATTCCTCCCTCGCTCCTATAGATGTCTTTGGCGAAATCTTTCATATTTAGTCCATAGTGAAGTGAAAAATGGAAAAACTGAGATGTTTGCGGTGGTGATGGTGGTTTAGAGGAGGAGATAGAGCTAGCAGAAAGTCAAGAAGAAATGGAAATAAGCTGCGCGGTCTTCTAGGGAAAGTTGCCAAAACATAGCGTTCCTAGATCTTGATGTTGCAAAAACGCCTACGTTAGAAATACGCCTCCGCGCTCGTCGCATTCCATTTTTTATTTTTTTTTTTAATGTATGAAGGGTGAAGACGTGTAGGCGACTGATTCGTACATTCCACCGACTGGTATGTTCACTGTACGTCTCTAACATGCGTTCAGTTATTAATAACCAGACATTTTGGAGAGTGTCGCTGCTGATAGATCTGGGTGCAAATCGCTGTGAACGTGTACACGTCAGGTCCCTTTGTACACGGGTCGGATCTACGTCACGATCCTTCGCTCTTGTATTGCTTTCTTAATGATACGATCAGGTCGCGGAGGTGCGACTGGAGCGCTTGAGTATTGATAAACGACTGACGAGGGAAATTAATGACATATTGCAGCCCAGGGACGGAGTGATGGAGTGAGGCCTCGGTAGTAATGAAACTATGGGAATTCAATACACCTTCTAGCCAAAACACAGCCAGAGATTGTGCACACACAGACGTATATACACCCACTCTGCAGACATTACACACACACACACACACACACACACAGGCTGAAGTTCTGAGCTGCACACTTCCTCGCTCAAGGCTCTGTTTTTCTAACTACACTCACATTAGCAAGAGATTAGTCACTTGTCCTGCTTGTGGGTGTAGCGACTGCTTGTGTTGTCACTCGTGGCCTGTCTAGCGTTCTTGTTTTTATTTCTGCTGAGAAAACAGAGGTAGTCGAAATGAAAGCGCGTTTAAAGCCTACAAGTTCAACCCAAATAAAAACAACCAGCCAATAATTCACGTTACACTCCGCGCTCCATTTAAGCTATGTCACATCACATGAGATTAGCAAAGCAAACAAAATGCGCTAGCTGGTTACGATCACCTGAGGCAGCCGTGATCTTTTCTACTTCAACGTTGGGAACAAAAGCATGCAGATGAGGCAGGGAGGCATTTAGTAAAACCAGCATGTGGTTTCTTTTAGTACGGACATTTGTATTCTCCGAGAACAAGCAGACTAGCGTCATTTACAATCTTCACCCAGAACAGGAACACGCTAACAAAGAAGGGAGTAAAGGCTCACATTTAACAAGCGTGATGGAACACGAGGGAACGAGGAGAGACTAAATAAGGGCTGAAGGAACAGTGAAGGAACAGCTTAAAGACAGGAAGCAGGGAGACGTTCAAAATGGCGAAATAACGTTTGGGCTCCGGAATCATTAAATAACCATTTCACTATAGACACGCTTCATGTGGAATTAAAAAAAAAAGTGTTTTATTTATGTTTTAGTTGAATAAAAATAATCATCGAATCCTGGACGCAAGCGGGAAGTAAAGATATAAGAAAAGTGTTAGAAAGAGAGAGAGAGAGAGAGAGAGAGAGAGTTATTATAGAGTAGAAAACAGCAGAACATCTTGTTATTCACGCTGTTCCCAAGTGTCTGGAGGAAAGTCGACATGTTTCCAAAGATACAGTTGTCTAGAACAGTTCCTCACACAGCCAGGGCTTCTGTAATAATTATAATTTATTTATTTATCTATCCGCCATCATTATCCTTTTTATTGTAGTGCTGGAGTTATTCCATTGTACCATCACTCCAAAATGTTCTGTAGTTCTTCTGCAAACTGTTAACACAAAGCAGAAAGCACACAGTTGTACAGAACGTCTCTCTGTGTGCTATAGCGCTACATTTTCTCTTGACTAGAACTAAGAGGAACCAAGCAAACCCTCATCCCGCATGATAACACTCAGTTCAGTCCGGGCTCTGGTGGAGCTTGAAGATGACTTATTTCCATTTCTCATAAGAAACTATGCGGGATTGTAGGAGATCTAGAAGACATTCCAGTTTCTGAGTTTCTTCCCAGGATCATTTAATTTAAACTCCATTTGGAGGTTGAGAAGACTCAGGATTAAAAAAAAAAGAAAGTTAACTTTCCCTCTGAAGTCTGAAATGTGTGAAGTAATTTAATCTTAATTGTAGAAGTAACTGGCAGCACGGTGGCATAGTGGTTAGCATTGTGGCACCTCCAGGGTCAAGGGTTCAAGTCCAGCCTCGGGTCTGTGTGCTTGGAGTTTGCATGTTCTCTCCGTGCTTTGTGCGTTTCCAAAGTTTCCAGGTACTTTGGTTTCCTCCCACATAACAAAGACAAGCAGAGTAGGCTAATTGAGCGTGTGTGTGTGTGTGTGCTTGTGCACGATGCCCCTGTGAGACCTACAAAGCAAGATCCATGAAGACATGGTGTGTTAAGAGTGTGCTGAACTGGAAGAGCTCGATCGTCCCGCGCAGGACCCTGACTGAACTCAACTCCACTGAGCCGTCAGTTTTGGGATGAACTGGATGAACCGGAGTCATCCCGACATCAGCGCCTGAGCTCAGTAATGCTGCTGTAGAGTGTGTGAATGAACACAAATCCTCAAAGCCTCCCCACAAGAGTGGAGCGCATTATGAGCATTATAACAGTAAACCTGAATAAATCTGGAACAGGATGTTCAACACGGACACATTCGGGTGTGATGGTTAGGGGTGCGCATACTTTTGCTTATATAGTGTGTATATTTTTGTATCTTTGAGAGAGAAAAAAAAATAAGTAAAAAGAATAAAAAGAGTGAATTTAACACTAACAAAATGTCAAATCTAACCGAAAAATATTTACTGTCCTGCATCAATCAGCATCCAGATGCATTGAGACGTTTTAAGCAGCAGATCAACAGTGAAACTATCGACCATCAGGAGAACGTAAACGGATTATATAGAAAACACGCAGTGTTTGGCGATGGTAAATCACAAGTGGGGGAAAATCAATATTGCACAAGCGTACAGTACATGTATAAATAAGACGATAAATATTTGAACAGTTTGATAATGTTTATAAAATAAATCTGTGGATAGAGGCTCTTTTTTCTTAAACCAGACTGAAACCCGAGGAACTGCTTCTAATCAATAGTTTTAGCTACTTCTCAGAGAAAAAATGTGTAGATTTTTATTTATTTTTAATAATAATAATAATAATAATAATACTGTTTATATGTTGGATCTTAAGGTTCCTGCCTCTGTCCAATCATAACCGTGAAGTCTTGATGGTGGAACGTGGAGACGACATGGAGTTTCATTTCTCATGTGTGTGTAGGAGGTCTTTAGAAGACATACCCGTACCAGTTTCTGAGATTCTTCTCAGCTTCATTTATTTAAAACGTCAAGAAGACATTTTCAGAAATTACCAAATTGTAAACTTTTCCCCTAATGATTTAATCTTAATTGTAGAAGTAACAACACACGTACAGTGGTGTGAAAAACTATTTGCCCCCCTCCTGATTTCTTATTCTTTTGCATGTTTGTCACACAAAATGTTTCT